>JAJEJO010053128.1:22522-54543 GCA_020662805.1 Glaucomys volans | reverse complement strand
TGGGTCTCTGTAGTGGACGCCGTGGCCTGGTGCACTGTGCGACCTGGTCTCTGCAGTAGATTCCATGGCCTGGGGAGCTGTGAGACTCAGCTCTCTCTGCAGTGGACACTGCGGCCTGGTGCACTGTGAGGCTCGACTTTCTGCAGGGGAATGTCCCGATTCCTACTTCAGGACTCAGGTTCCCCTTCTCCCTTTTCCCAGGAGTGCTGCTTGCTGAGAGTTCCCAGCTGACTACCTCCAATGAATTAACCTTGAGAAAAGAAGCCTCCTCTTCAAAAATATCTCTCCCCAGTGACCGGTCAGCAGGTGTTGCTGGATCCCAATGCAGTGCAGGACAACCCTGAGTGACCATCCAGTTCCAGTGCTCCTCGTGGGATCAGCCCAGGCTCCGGCCAGGACTTCCTCTCAGCCTGGCTTCTCCTCAGCACCAATCCTGACTGCCTCATTGCCTCACAGGAGTGTTCCTGAGAGCACCCCCAAGCCCCAGATTTCCTGCATGAAAATTATTTCAGCATCTGTCTCCTTGGGAGGAACCTAAGACATATGCCTTCTTTATTAAAATAGTGAAACAATATTTTAATTTTTAAAAATTATTAAATATTTTCAACATCCTTCTATCAGTCGGCATCTCTACTCACCAGACTACAGGGAGATCAATAGTCCCAGATATGTCCACTAAACTTTGCCCTTGACCTTGAGGTTCTAAGCAGGCCTGGCCTTTACACACCACTGTTACCACTCTGGAGTGGACAAGAACGAGCTGACACGTTACCTGCTATTGAGCCTGGGCTGGAACCACCCCATGGACCACAGCCACTCTCTCCCTCACACAGCAGTGGTAGTGCCTTGCTGTGCCACCAAGACCAGCCTCTTTATCCTGGGTCTGATCTCTGACTCCGGCCGGGAGTCTCTCTACCCTCTCCACTGATATTCTCAGCGTCGCCCTCCCTTTCCTGAGCAGTTCCACTGCCCACTCCCTGGATGCAACCAGGCCTGTCGAACAGTCAGTCTGCACCCACCCCACTCTGGAAAGTCCAGGATGCTCCAGATGGCATGGCCACCGCCACAGGAGGTAAGCAGCTGACGGGCTGTTTTCCAAATGCAAACCACCAAGAGCTGTGAGTTCACCCACTCTAACGTGGCTGTGGTTTGTGAATAAGAGGCACAGCACATGTGCTGACAGATGTGGAGAACTCGGTCCTCAGACACCTCTGGTGGACATGCACAAGGTGCTCCCATTCGGGAAAATAGTCGGGCACTTTCTGGAAGAGGTAAATGCAAGTTTACTGTACGACCCAGCAACTCTACCCCTAGGGACATGCCCAAGAGAAATGAAAACATGTCCACCTACCAACTGCTAGAACCACGTTGGCAGCAACGTGATAGGAGCCAAGAATGAGAAAAGATCCACCATGTTTCACTGCCTAATCATCAGCACCACACAACTGTCACTCCCTAGGTTTTCAGTCCAAAATTTGGTTGGTAACCTTCCATTGCATAATTGTCACGTGATATAATTCTGTTTGTCACATGGCTTCCAAGTTAAACCGAGGGGCCATGCATTCACCGGTGACAAATGGATGCACATTTGTCTTCTCACACACTGAAAGCAAGCCTGGAACTCTTGGTGCGCGCACAGTGTCAGCATATTTCCAAAAGCCGCCTTGCATGGTCGGCTAGGAGGCTGTAGGACTGACCGGGAGCACACCTCAGGTGAGTGGTCAGGTCATGAAACCAAGGATGGGTCCCAGAATCTTCAAACAAAGAGGGTGGAACTTGGTAAGCTCCTATTTCACAAAGCCATAGTACATTTTCTCAAGTGTAGTATTTTGCTTATACTCCAGAAATCAACAGCAACAATGTGTTAATGTTTTATTTTCAGACTGGAAAAATGTCTGCTCAATTGTCATGAAGTATGATGGGCACTGACTTGGACCGTTCAGTTTGAGCAAGTATTCATGAGTATTCCATGCATCCTAATCTCTCACCAAAGACTACTTAGTAATGAATGATTTTTAAGTGATAATGCGACAATACTTTTTTAAAATTAAGTTTCACATAATGGTCACACTGTACTTTTTTGCAAAAATAAACTAAAATGGCATGCAGTCTGTGATGATTACATGGTGAAATATAGTAAATGTCCATCAACTGCAGAATGAACAACCAAGATGTGGCACATCTGGGTGGCAAATAGTATTTGATAATAAAAAGGAATTAAGCACTGATACATCCTTGTTATGGTTTGGATGGTTCCCCAAAACTCACATGTGCAAGAAGGTTCAGAGAAAAAAATGATTGGGTTACAAGAGCTTTAACCCAATTAGTGAATTAATCACCTGATGGGATTAACCAAGTGGTAACTGAAGGCAGGTGGGTGTGGTGGAGGAAGTGGGCTTTGGGGTGTTGCTGTGGGGGATATATTTGTGTCTGGCAAGTGGAGTCTCTCTGCTTCCTGATCACAATGGGAGCTGCTTCCCTCTGCCATACTCGTCCTCCATGATGTTCTGCCTCACCTTGAGCTCCAAGGAGTGGAGCTGGCCTTCTATGAACTAAGACCTCTGAAACCGTGAGCCCTCAAATAAACTTTTCCTTCTCTACAATTGTTCTGGTTGGGTCTTTTAGCCACAGTGACAAAAGAGCTAACTAAAACAATCCTCCAACATGGATAAATCTCAAAAACACCATGCTAAGTGGAAGAAGCAGTCACGACAGACGCTCTGTCATAGGGTTCCATAGCTCTGAGGCAAGGACAAAGCCCAACTCTAAAGCAGGGGGACTTGGGAAGGGTGTGGGGCAGGGAGTGACTGCTGCAGGTAGGAGGGAGTCTAACAGTGACTGTGGCTGTGGTCACGCATCCCCACATGCTTACTGAAACTCGGGGGACTGCCCGTGTGAAGCAAGTGAACCCCACCTCAGGGGAAGAGGGGGTGCAGATGTTAACAACACAAAGACGAAAGCAAACTGCAGGCCAGAGGCTAGTTGACAGCTTCACCACACCCCGCACAGACCCACTGTGGCCGGCATCCTGAGTGACACTCCCTGGGCTCTGCCAGCTGCCACCATGGTCCTTGCTGTACTCAGAGCAGTGTCCCTCGCCTGTGGTGGCCACTCCACAGTTATTTACTTAATCACAGCCCAGTGGAGGGGAGGGGGCATTTTTCAGGACACTAAAATGCTGTTGTTAAGAAAGCTTCAGCAACCCCCTCCCCCCACACACACAGAGGAGCCTGGCAAGGACTCGCAGCTGCAGCGCCAGGAAGAGCGCCAGGAGGCGGGGGTGAGAAAGAGAAGTTAGCTGAGGGCCAGCCAGCCAGGCTCCAGGAGAGCGCGTGGGCAGAGCACGGTGCCACCTGCTCACACGGGCCCAGACGACAGCGCTGCTGCAGAGGGCAGCCACTGGCCATGCTGCCCAGCGCCAGAGGCCGCAGGCTCCCCTGCGAGAACCACGATTACGGCCAGCACAGCTGAACGCGTGACGGAGGACAGTGTGGCTGCTTTCCACTTTAGTCTAAATGCCATTGCGCAGCTCCCTGGGGGACAGCCCTGACCAACATGGCCTCCATCCCAAACGGACCTGTCACAGGCCACGGAAGTCCTGGGCGGCGAGGACGCTGACCAGCACTGTGCACTGGGGTGGGGGGTGGGCAGAGGAGCTCCCTCGGAGGAACCTCCGTGTTTCAGTGGTTTTCTTCCTCCAGAGGTTTGCAGAAAAGGGAGACAGAACTGAGCAGAAAGGGACAGACTTAGGCACCCCTCCCAGGCCAGGAGAGCCCAGCCGATTCCTGGTGGGCAGTGTGGTGAACCAGGAATGCCCGAAGGTTGGAGGGAGTGTTCAGGAGGCAGACCTGGCTTTGGATCCTGCTCCCCATGCTAGTAAGTTGCCCTGTTCTAACCTCCCTGCTCCTGGTTCTTGCCTGTACAACCAGGGAGATAACAAAACCTCCCACTGCGGTTGCTGTGGGTTTGAGTGAGATAGTGGAGCATGCAGGGGCACCAGGTGGGGGTTCTCGGCCAGGCTGTCCAGCCTCCACTGACAGAGGCCCTGGCACACCTCATGATATGGGAGGCTGTGTGTGTCCTTGGTCAGGGTTTCCAAAGTCCCCTCCAGAGGGCATCTGCCAGAGAGCAAAGGGGTCGGTGTCACCACCGTCCCACCAAGGAGCAGAGTCAGGGAAAAAGACCGAGCCTCCGCCTGGCATTTTCAATGCAGTCTGCCTCTTGGAGGATTTTAGGCAATAGCAGAACCCAAATTGGCATGTGAGGCTCAGCTCTTCAAAGAATCATCACCTTCAATGACTGCTTCTTTATTTAAATTTTTACCTGCCCGGGATGAACCCCGACTCCCTGGACCCCAGCATCCAGTACCTACCAAATGCTTGGTGATGTTTGCTGAGCTGTAACTGGATTGTTATTCCTTCGAATTTACCTACATGAATCATGAAGAGAGAATATTAAGGCCCAGGTGGGCCCAGGTTCTTCCCTCTAGGAATTGGAAAGGGGCCCTGGAATGGCAGGAGCGGATGGTCCGCGCTGGGGAAACAGAACAAGACTCTACCCAAGGAAATGGAGCTGGCACTCCGAGGGGAAAGGGCCAGATGCCACCCATGACCTGGGGCCCAGCCCATGGCCAGCTCAGCTTTGGGCACTCTGCAGGACTGGCTCACTTTATGTCCACCACAGAACCTTCCTTAGGGCTCAGTCGGGTTGAGCAGCTTTCTGGAAGAAGATAGAAGCCCACATGGAACAGGCCCTGGGCCACGGAAGCCCACATGGTCTCCTTCCTGGTCCCTCTAGCCATCTGGTGCCTCTGCGCTGCAATGCACTGTCACTGGACTGTCCAGGAGAGGCACAGGAGCTCCAGGGGAATTCTGTCCCTCCTTCATCACCCAACCTCCTGGCCCAGAGGAGAAGTGCTGGCTTGTCAGCAGAACATTGGACAAGGGAAGGCTTTGAGTTTCACACTATGAATGGAGAGTGAGCTTTTCTTTTGGTGGGAAAAGACCTGGGAGGAGCAGGAAGCTATAGAGGACAATTTAACTGACCATGTGGTGGCCAGAGACCCTCACCTTGTAATACACAAACTACCCCCTCTCAAGGTCTCACTCTGAATAAATACACTTTTCACGTTCACTGACGTTCTCTGCTCAAAGACACACCACACCAGAGCCTCGGAACCAGGCCTTCCCACGAAACCCCGTACCACCCTCCCAACGCCTGTGATGCCCCGTGCCAATGCAGCTCAGCTGCCACACCAGGGCGCCATGACACCCACATGCCCCTCCACTCCCTGAGCTCTCTTTTTGGAAACACGTGAGAGAGTTTCACCAACTCGCTCACAGCATGGTCTTGAGGGGCACAGAGAGGAGACACAGCTCAGTCAGGACAACCAGCATTAGAAAGGACTCTGGGAGCTCCGAGTGGCTATGCCTACATGATTGAGGCCTGCAGCTCAAACGGGGCAGGAAACAGTGACTAGGGCCAGGCCGGGGCCACCCTGGAGAATGGCCTAAACAGAGGGGCGAGGAAGTCTAACGCCGGAGGACCACGCATGGCCTGGCAAAGAAAAACGGAGATAGAGACCTGAAAAGCAGGAACAGCCTTGCAGGGTCACTGGGACTTTTCCAGTGGTCACAGAAACCACTGAAACTCACTCTGCAGCCAAGTGACCACGTAATACCCAGGTGGAGGCAGAAAGCAAGGCCACTAATGGCACCTGTGACCAAAATGCAACTGGAGCAGCTAAAAACAGCTTCCTCTATGGCCTCCAGCGAGGGGCGGGTGTGCCACCAGGAGGCCATGTGGGCCAAGCCACAGAGCCACGCAGGCACCCGAGGGACACACTGACCCTTCACAACACTCTGTAACCATTTCAGAAAACTCCTCCAACTTCAACCTCAAACTAAAGACTTAATAGCATTGTCATCGAGATCTTAAGAACAATTTGTGGAGGCTCGACACCCCGGCCCAGGAGAGAAAGGCCCAAGGTGGGCAGCGTGGAGATCTCCCCCGCAGCATGTGCTAGGGGACAGGGGACGCCACTGTCAGCCACATCGAACAGAGGGCCCAAAGCTGCCGCCAAGGTGTGCGGGGCGGGGAGGGGAGCTGTCGACCTCTTTTCTGTTGGGGCCAAAGGCAGAGCAGCAACATCAACATGTAAATAGGTCACTGGAGTCAAGAGATGTAAGGATATAATGGAAAAATAGGATGGTATGGTGACCTGCAGATGTGACTGACTCAGAAGCACATCCTGGCAATTGGACAGGCAGAAATGAGAACACCTGGACCGTCCAACAGAGGGAATGAGGTGACCTGTGTCGCAGGAGGTCGATCATACCATGCAAGTGGCAGGAGCTCCAGATACAACCTCCAGTGACTCAACAGCCAGGGCGCCCAGGAAGGCCTACCGATCTCATGCTCTTGTTCATAAACAGCACAATCTGTGAGATGTTTGCCACGTCCAGCGATCTGACGACCATTTATGAGTTCAAAACAAACACAAACAAGGCGATCATCTGGGAAGAGCTCCACATAGACTCTTCTGAATGATCCGATTCAGTTCGGAAGGCAGCTGCCCAGTTGGCGTGGGGCAGGCAGACAGAGCTGAGCATCTGGGGTCTGGATGGAGAAGAAAGACCTTCTCTCACTATTTCAGTCAGTTGTTTTTTTTTTGTTTTTTTTTTTTTTGCCACTGTGACAAAAGGATCTGACCAGAACAATTTTAGGGGAGGAAAAGCTTCTTTGAGGGCTCACGGTTTCAGAGGTCTCAGACCACAGAAGGCCAGCTCCATTCCTTGGGGCTTGAGGTGAGGCTGAGCATCATGGCGGGAGAGTGGCAGAGGGAAGCGTCTCACTGGTGATCAGGAAGCAGAGAAAGAGTCCACTCTCCAGATGCAAAATATATGCCCCACAGCCAGTCCCCAGTGCCCACCTCCTCTGGCCACGCCCACCTACCTCCAGTTGCCCCTCAGTTAATCCCACCAGGGAGCATTTCACGGATTGGGTTTCTCCTCTGAACCTTCCTGCATTGTCTCACACGTGAGCTTTCGGGGGTCACCTCACAGCCAAACCATAATACTCAGCTCACCCAACCCTCAGGCATCGCCATTGTGTTCGTATCTGGTTACAAAAATGGCAACAAGAACAACAGCAAGCACCCCGCAGCCTCGGCAGCCTCGGCCTCCCTGTGTGTGCCCTCAGAATTCACAGAATGGAGAGACCCCCACCAGAGAAGGCTATTTCCAAGTAAGTCCACCTCCTCAGCCAGCCCCTTCCTCTCTCAGCAAGGTGCAGGCTGTTCCCTCACCAACACAAGCATGGGCAGACAGGTCCTCTGGTGCCCCTGGGGAGAGCTGGCATCAACCTCTATGGAAAATTAAAAGACGACACTCTTCCACGCTCACCAGGTCCCTCCCGGCCATAAGCCCAAGGCCACACCAGCCTTGGTCATGCTGGTTTTCCAAACAAAACCCTGAGGAGTGAGGGCAGACGGCAGCAGCCAGGTGGGCTCCCTTTCTCACTTGCACTGGGTCATCTGATTTGCCCCGTTCAGTGACTTTGCCATGAGGGGGACTTGGAGTGGTGACACTGGCCCTGAAGCCCGATGAACTGGGGTCAACTGAACACACCCCTCTAGTGACCTTGAGCAGTTGTTCCAACTCCGTTTGCATGTTTCAAAGGCTCTCTGCTGCTCTGAGGGTTAAGTGTGGCAATCACAGATCTTAGTACAGGGCCTAGTGTGTACAAAGTGCTCGCAGACAGCACGCATCCCTGTCACTTCTGCCACCATTGTTATGACCCCAGATGAGGCAACTGGGCTGAGTTCACAGGAGATCCCCATGTCAAAGATGCCACCAGAAATAGAACCCAGGGCTGCTGATCCCCGTCTGACACTTCTTCCAATCTCCCATGGAGACGTCAAAACAGCGAAAGAAGAAGTGTGATTAAAGGGTGCGGATTTTGCGTTAAATGTGATTTTTTGTTAAGTAAATGGAAACCAAAGTGCTATGGAAAGAAGATTTGTATGATCTGAAGCTTGGGCCAAGGCTCAAAGGTCATGGTCTGCCCCCAGTGCATCCTAACCCAGGTGATGAGGAATTAGAGACTGGGATGCCGGAAGTCCTTTCTGCCTTCCAATCCAAAAGGGGTTTGGTGATCATTTCTAAGAAAGAGGCCAGCAGTGGGAGGAAAGAGCCTGGTCCTGCCTGCACCCGAGACCCTCCACATCCTTCCTGCCAGCAGTCCCAGCCCCCGGGACGGCATCTGCTACCCTTAAAGCAAGGCCACAGGGTTGTCGCCAGAACAAACCCATTTTCTACTGGGTCTCAAGAATACATGCTCATATTTATTCTCAGATGTCCAGGTAATATTCTGAGGTTTTGAACGCTTAGTTTTCCCAGGTTGAAACGAGTGTCCACTCAGGAGAAGAAAACTACAAACAAAACTCCGCAGAGAGCGTCCAGCTCTGCTCCCTTCTGGCTCTCTCCACGTCTGATGCCCAGCCTGGGAGGAGAACTTCACAGCATCTGAAAACCACTACATTCACCTATCCAATAGGTAAGGATGGGAATCCCAGACGGCCAAATAATGGGTTATCCTTATTTAAAGATATGCAGGGAATGAGGTTTTTTCTGATGCCAACACTTAGGAATGCATACTTCCTGCTCCTCAGCCACCCAGGTTTAATTAGGACCCTCTCAGCCCCGTTTGTCTTCACAGTCTGACAGCTCCCGCTTCCCCTTCCACACCCACACTCCTCTTTTCCCCACTCTTGCGAGTTGTACTCCATTATTCCACATAAACGCCAGGAGGAGAGGGGAGCCAGCGCAAAGCAAATCAGATCACTGGCTTCGCCTCTGGAACACGCCGCTCTCAAAGCACCTATGATAAAAGGTTATTTTCCCTTGACTGGCAATTCTCCCTAAGCTAATTATTAAAGTGTCTTCTTAAACATGCGTGTTTGGGAACTCCCTGGGGAGGAGAACATGACATCACAGGAGCCCTACGCAGAGGGCGCCGGGCTGTCCACCTGCATCAGCTCCCCCATCCGTAACGAGCGTGTCCCAGGCAGGAGAGCCAGCCCGTGCCTGGTGGCGCGTGGCGCGTGGCGCGGGCACAGTAATGAGGCCTGCTCCCCCACCCCGTCTCCCAAGACTGGAAAATCTCTTTGAGTAAGCGTTTTGTTCTAAAGGCTTTGACAAAAAATGCCATTTAGGGACTTTCAAATTTACAGCTAGGCAATTTGTCATCGTTTACGAGAGGGAAGAAGGTAAAAGCCTGCGGGGTTCATCACTCCCAAAGCCCCTGGCGACGAACGCTCCCGGGCCTTCCGTGGTAGAAGCGGAGCATCTGCCGTCCTACGGGCCTGTCTCAGGCTGGCCCCAGTGCCACGCACTTTACTTCAAGAACTCCATAGCCAGACAGAACGTCTCACGCTCAACCACGAGCAGAACCGTTGCTCTTGGAATAGCCAAAGTGAACTGCAGGTTAGAAAGGAATTGTCACCTTCCTAAGTGCTGCTTCTTCCCCAAACTCTCCACCAAGGCTGGGGTTGAAGGTGGGAGAAGAGTCGACATGTCCTGTATTCCAAGCACCAGCTTCAGAAGAAGGGCCCATGTCCAAGATGACGCTGAACACATGAACCCAGGCAGAAGAGAGGTGGTCGGCAGAAGGAGACATTGTCACCTTGAACTGGCCACATTATCGCTTTCTGAGAGCCTTTCCTAAATGGAAAGATTGAGATCGAAAGTACAAGTAAAATGCTTTCTGTGAAAGTATGACTGGAAGTCAGGATTGGAGTCTGATGGGCCCACGCGGAGCAGATTGTCCATCCACTACTACTTCACACTGAGCAAGGGCCTGGTGGGCACTGGATCGTCCACCACAGCCCAGGAGCTTGTGCTGAGGAGCGCCAAAAAGAGAAGTAACAGACCAGAAAGCTGAGTATTTAGGACTGGTTAGAAGGGGTTAACATAAATGGTCTAATGATTGAATGATTAATGAAGTCCAAAAGGCAAATTCAAGTGACCAGAAAAATTCTCTTTCAGCTAATTTAACATTTCGTTGTAATTGAACACAGATTGCCTCGGATCACATCTGTCCTTGGATGCACTCAGGGAGGGACGCCTCCCACCCGTGTGACTCCCTCGCAGATGAAGGGAGCAGTCGTGGCCCTCAGAACCTTCACCTTGAGACTCGCAGTCATTGCCTAGAGGAAAAACGCCAGGGCCAAAGGGCACAGGGTCGCCCCCTTACATCACACACCGGCCTTCACCAAGCTGGGAACTCAGGAGCAGCCAGCGGACGCCCTGCAGAGGCCGCTCCTCACCACCTCCTACATGAAGAGCCTGTCTCAGCGGAAGGAGCGCACCCCAGGCTGTT
The DNA here is from genome assembly GCA_020662805.1 of Glaucomys volans. Taxonomy (NCBI): domain Eukaryota; kingdom Metazoa; phylum Chordata; class Mammalia; order Rodentia; family Sciuridae; genus Glaucomys; species Glaucomys volans. The sequence continues at coordinate 44,163 of JAJEJO010053128.1, read as the reverse complement.
GGGACAGGGACTACAGCACTGACCCACATGTCCATGTCTCATGTGGCCTCCTGTCTATCCACAGTAGAATTCACGCAGAGCTGGGCAGCCGGTCAGCCTCCTTTGGGTTCTGGTTCTTCTCCAATCATATCATGTCTGATTGAAGAGGTCAGCTTCAGCTCTGGGATTCACTTTCCCCAGTCTCTCAAGAGTCTGACATGTGTCTACCCAAATTCCTCATCTCCCAAGGCCCTGATGCTGGGACCCACAGGTCTTCAGCCTCAGGAGCAGAAGGCCAGCCCAGGAGTGGGGTGAGGGGGAGCGACCCTTGCAGAGGAACATGATATAGGCAGGGACATGAAAGTAAGGCCGCCGCAGGTGACCAGAAACCTGACCTAACAGGTACTTGGAGAAAAGGTTGGAGCCACGAATATATTTTAAGGAAAACCGAAAACACGTAAGGGTTGAACCCCTCCAGAGCCCCGAGAAAAGACTAGGGAAAGCAGAGCGAGGCTGCAGAGGAAGAGCCCGGCATGGCTCTCGACCCTGCCCAGGACCGTGCAGCCTGAGAACCGGTGACCTTGGCGGCCCCGGGAGCCATGCGCACCTCCTGGCTGAGGAGCTGCTTCTCTAGACAGTGTGCTCACACCTTAAAGTCGACTGTGGATGATCTCGCAGGACAAGCAGTTCCATCCCAAACCCGAGCTGGTCGCCACCTTCACTGTCTGCATTTTGTTTAAACTGTCTACATTTGCTTTGCTCTGGTTTTGCTGTTTTTTAACTTTTTGCAACCTAAGAGTCAGGATATTCTCTATTTTATTCCTTGTCCCTGTTGCAGGCAGTTTTGCTCAGAGAGCCCCAGTCTCCTCACTGCGGTCTGGGCGCTCCTCACCCCCGCCCCATGCACCCTCACTGCAGCTCGGCACTGACCCCTGGGCTTCTGCCTACCTCAGGCCCCCAGGAGGCCGCCCCATGGAGCCTTGGGGCTTCCCTTCTCCATCACTAATCTGACATCCTTTCTGAAACATCAGCAGTTCACGCTCTGAGCAGACTGAATGGGATGACGTCACTGATCTCAGGGTAGTTGTAACACCCTTGTTTTTTAAAATTTTTTATTTTATTTGTTCTAACCAGTTGTACATGACAGTCGAATGCAGCTGCTGTTTCAGACCACATGTTTCCTTGTATGCGTCCATGTCATCATCTCAGAAATCATATTTAAACTTACCTTACTCCACACTCCCAACAGACTCAAATAAAAATCACCATGGGGATTTTCAGATTTAGAATGTCTCTAAGAGCCCCCGGGCTTCATGATCAGCCCTTGGCGACACCCTGCAACATGGCCAGGTGTCCTGATGTCCCACACCCGGTGACCTGTGGAGGTGTGGATGCGGACCTCACCGATCTCAGTTTTCAGCCTTGAAATGGAAATCAGGAAGTAAAGGATTGTAAAATAAAGTTCAAGAATTAATTACCTAAGGACAATTTCACCGTGTGTGCGTGTGTGCGTGTGTGCGTGTGTGCATGTGCGCATATGTGTGTACATGCAGAAGCAAATTCCTTTCTATGCTCACATGAGTCACCAGGGCCACTTTGGTGGGCAGGACTGAGGGAACTTACCCACACCAAGCGGGCTGCAGCAGATGCTGGCTGGGCGTGCCCTAATTCGCTTCATCCTGGCACTGTCTGCTTGGATGGAGAGCCACACCCTCGAGCTAAGGGCCCAGTCACCCCAGACAGCCCCTGCTTCAGACCTGGGTCCCCAGCAGCAGGTGGGGGTCCCACAGTTCTGACTGACCAGGTACAAATCGGGGATCCTATGACCCCTTCTCTGGGTTTAATTAATCTGCTGGGTGGCGCAAAAAACTCAGGGAAACAGGGACACTTACCAGTTTACCCTAAAGGATGTCACACAGCACAGAGACCAACAGCCAGATGGAGAAATGGGTGGGGCAAGGCGAGGTCTGCAGAGTGTCCAGGCCCCCAGGCGCGCCACCTGCCCACCCGTCCATAGGCTCAGCTATCCGCAAGGTCTCTGCATCTGTCCCCGAGGGGTGTCTGGAGGCTTCCTGGGCCTGAGGGACGGCAGCACTGGTGGTCAGTGCAATCTTCGGGCCCTCACCCCTGCTGGGAGTTGGGGTGGGACTGAAAGTCCCCACTTCTAATCCGGCCTTGGACTTCAGTCCCATCCTGGTCGCTCCAGGTCTCCCAGCCAAGCCCCCGACACTGACACACCAAGGACTGGCACTCGGGAGGGTCCAAGGGTCTCAGGAGCTGAGTGTCTCTCATCGCCACATCTCAGCATCAGGGTGTGAATGAGTGTGGAAGGTGAGAAGGGAAGCAGACGGCTGGGCAGGCCAAAGAGAGACCACAGAAGACACCCAAGACGCTGCCCCTAGGTGCCTGTGCTGGAAGCTTGGTGCCTGTGTGTTGGAGGGAGGAGGGGGCTTAAGAGGCGGGGCCTGGGGCAGGGCAATGGTCATGAATGGACTGGTGCTGCCCGTGGGAACAGGCCAGGTCTCCGAGGACTCGGAGGAGTCCCCATGAGGATGGGTTCCCACAGAGGGAGCCTGCCTTTCTCAGCTCACCCACTCTCTCTTGCTTCCTTTCTCATCACATCATCTGCCCCTCCTCTCGAAGCCATTCCTGACTCATGATGCCCAACACTTTGTTGTGACAGCCAGGAGGCCCTGGCTGGAGGCTGAACAGATGGAGCCTCCCAACCTTTGACTTCCATTCTCCAAAACTGAAAGCTAAATAACCTCTTTTCCTTATAAAGCACCAACCTCAGGTGTTTTATTATTACAACACAACGGTCTTTTTCTCTTCTGGTGATTATAGAACCCAAACAGGTTTGTCCTATAGGAACCAAAATTTAACTCAATTACCTGTAAAATAATAGATGGTGATGGCTACCATGCACCTATCCAAACTCCCTCTGTCCACATTAAATTTTCATATTCTTCGCTTATAAGAGAAATGTCAACACCAGAAGAAATCAAAATCGTTTGCTGTTGGTTGGTCTACTTCAGCTGCTGTTTCAGGGCGTGCCCTCTGATCTGCATGCGCTGCAGTCCCGTCAGGGTCCAGCGTCTCACCTGCAACAGCGAAGCTTAGAATGACTCCCATCGGGTTCTGTGAGATCCCTGTCAAGGATCCCACCCTGGCATACGGTTTACAGGGAGGCAAATGTCACAGCGTCTCTGTGAAAAATGAGTAGGGAGAGACCTTCAAGGAGACACGATGGCTAGTAATCAAGCCCACAGGGCTACGGATGTGTCCCTGCCCTTAGTTCACCAGTACATTCAGAGCGCGATGCTCCGGGGAGCTGATCCAGCTGCCAAGCTTACCTCTGATGACCGGCTCTGTGCCCCGTGACAAGTGCGCAGTCACCCTCTGCCACCCCAGGGTCTGCGCGGGTCTCTCTAGCACCAGGACCTGCATTGCCAGGCTAACCTTCCACCCATTCTCTCTGCCCTGCCGTTCCCTGCACTCCACAGTCACTCACTGCTCACGGGGACCACGATTCCAGCACTAAACTTTAAATTCAAATCCAATTTGAGTTTGAATTGAGACACCTCTTGAGTCTGCTCCCCAGGCCCACTTGTGGAGATATCTTCCACTCTGGCTTCACACAGAAGTTGGGGGACTATGGATCTCCCCCTCCAACCCAGAAGTGACCCTCCCTTTGGCCTCTTCTCCTGCCAACCTTCCTACTGCCCACCTTTCTCAGCCAAAGGTGTAGACTCCATAATAGCCAACTTCTGATGCCACATTTGAGATGAAGCTTCCAAAGTCCCTCCTGTTTCCACTGATCCTGCAGAACACGGGCTACCCAAAGCTAAGGTGTGGGCATGAGGTGTCCCCAGTGGACCATGTCTGCCACAATGCAGGGACACTCAGAGGTGAACTGGTAAGACCGTGAGAGCTACAATCCAATCAGTGGGTTGATTCACTGATATGGACTAACGGGGTGGTAGCTGCAGGCAGGTGGGGTGTGGCTGGAGGAGGTCGGTCACTGGGGCATGCCTTAGGGGTCCCTGGTGAGCAGACCTCTCTCTGCTTCCTTGTTGCCATGTCCTGAGCTACTATCCTCCTCCACACCCTTCCACCACGATGCCCTGCCTCACCTTGAGCCCAGGGTGAAGAAGTCAGTAGTCAACAGACTGAGATGTCTGCAACTGTGAGCCCAGGATAAGCTTTTCCTCCTCTATGTTCTTCTTGCCAGGTCTTTCAGCCACTGTGTTGAAAAGCTGGCTAAAACACCCAACATGGCAATGTCATCCGTGCATGTTTTGTGGCTGTGAGCCTATCCTGTCTTCCTCGGGACTCATGAAAGAGGCAGTGGTCTTGCTTCTTGCCCAGTCCTTGGTATAGTCTCTCCATTTATTCACTCATTCAGCAAGCATTTATGGATCGACTCATAGGTCGGGATTCCTCCCAGGAACTGGAGATGCTGCAGCTGATAAGGCAAACCCTGCCTTCTAGGGTCTTACAATTCATGCATGGAAGAGATGTTCTGAAAACATTTGCTGGGAGATTGTTGAACTCAATTATCTTTGTGTTTTCCAAAGTACGTAGGTAGGACATTTCTGAAATTATATGGATATTCAACAAAATTTATTTTTTAAGTAAGATATTTTTATTGTAACACCTGCCTCCCTTGATGGGTCAGAGTTGAAAACTCCAGGTCCTCAGGCCTCCTGGGATTTCAATCAACAAACATGGAGAAACCCTGGGTGCACAGGAAGACACTCTCGCCCATCATAAGAAAGTAGCATAAAGCAAATGGAAAGGAAAGCAACGTGGCTGGGCTGCTAGGAGCCTATTCACCTGCACTGACTTAATGATTCAACCAGTGAGAAGTTCCTGGGCACCGGTGGCCTGTTAGTCACTCTTATGGTGCCCGGAGTGCAGGACAGGGTGTGGCATCCAGCTAGGGAGACGTGACAAACAGTCAGCTATACTTCTCATGTGCTCGGAGTCACCATGGAGGAGCACAGAGCACAGCAAGGACAAACAGACTGCGGGGCCACTCTGTTCCCGATCAGGGGTCAGCGGACTTCGCAGGAGGCATCTGGGTGGAAAACTGAGTGAAGTGCAGAAGCAGAGCTGGAAATGGCCAGCACAGAGCACAGCGGGCAGGGAGCGAGGCGGGGCAGGAATGGGAGCAATCCAAAGCAGCACCCGAAGGCCAGAGTGGTGGACAGGAGGCAGTGTGCGCGGGCCCAGGTCAAGCACCACATCGCTGTCAGTTGCGTGCACAAGGCCTTCTGGGCAGGGGTGAAGGACACCATAATCATTTGAGGGATGAGGGACAAGCCACAGGCTCTGAGCAGAGGAGGGCCTGCTTTACATTTCAGGCAGGTCCCTCCGGCTGCTGGCAGAAACCCACCCTGAGGGTGAGCGTGGAAGCCAGGCACCGTGAGCGCAAGGACGCAGGTCCTCACCATGAAGCCCACAGCTAGGAACAATTATAAGAAACCAATAAAAATGAAAACAAAGGGACGGTCAGGTTCTGCAAGGGGAGCCCGTAGGCCCTGATGGTGGGGAAGGGCAGATGTAAGATGTGAAGGGCACGAGGAATCCAGGATGACGCCAGCGTCCTCGTGCTGAGCCAGGTGAGAGCGACCCTGACCCTGGATGGCAAGACTGAGCGGGAGCCGTGTGGAAGGAATCTCCAGCGGTTGTTTTAGATAGCCCGATGTGTGAGCCGCCATGGGATTCCTGGGGGAAATGCCAAGTCGGCAGTGGGATCCAAGGGTCTGGATTTGAACTCGGAGAGAAAGTTGTGGGGAGAGAGATGTGTGTGGAAGTCATCACACGGTGGCATTCGATTCCTTGGCCAAGATGAGCCACATAGACAGAAGGGGTGGTGGGGACGGCGGGGAGGGGCAGGGAGGCCAGAAGTCAGCCCTGAGGTGGGGCAACTTCAGGGTCAGGGATGCCAAAGACAGCGAGAAGCCAGTGTGGTGGATGGAAGTGGCCTCCAGGATCTGCATGAAGGAACCCCCAGGAGGGCCAAGTGACAAAGACTAGAGAATGGAGGCCACCAGTGATGAAGGAAGTTTCCCTGGTGGTGAGGATGCTGATGGGTGTGTCCAAGAGGCTGCAAGGTGTGAAGTGAGGGGACCACTCAACTCAGTGTGCGCAGAGCAGCTGTGGCCTCCGTGGACAGGGGCCAGGGGAACATCCAGAAGCCATGGCTGCTCGAGGGTGTGACCCGGGGCCCCTGTTCCCACTGAGTGAGGTGGGGACGTCCCTGAGCAAGGGGCCTCTTGCAGTGGGCAGCGTGGGGCACACACCTTGAGAGAGGCATGGATGGGGGACCTCAGGTACCCCGCAGCAGGTGGGAAACGGAACAGCTCTCATCCCCACAGCGTCTGAGAAGCACTAGGACACGCAGCTCTTGCTGTGAAGGTCGGCAGGGAAGTGAGGTAAGCGGAGAAGGAAGAGGGGCGTTGGGGTTTGCTCTCAGTGTGCCATAACAGGGCTTAGAGCGTGTCGGTGCCCTGGCCACAGGGGAGGGACACTGAGGGTGAGACCCTAACTCAGCAAAGTGCCCAGGGGTGGGAGACGATGGGACTCTGGATGCGCATGGAGGATTCTCCTCTGCAGGGCCAGTGCTTCCTCCGTCCTTGTGGGCACAGTGTGCTATAGCCTGAACTCAGGGTCAGTACTGAGTGTCACCTTAAATCTAGTAACATCAGAAGGGGATCAAATGCCATAACAGCTTGTTCCCGGGCCCTCTGCTTGCATGGATGTGGTCCCTGGGCCAAACAACCCTCCTAGCATGGAGGCAGGTACGCGACCTTAACCCTGGGCCGTGGGCCGCAGCACCTCCAGCACGGAGCTCTCGGACCAGCCCTGGGGTCCTCCGCAGAAGCCAGGGCCCCTCACCCTCTTGCTGCTGCCAGCCTGCTCCCATGGTGCCCGGCTGTGTGCGGCCCCCACGTGGTCCTGGGTGGCGAGTCTTGCCCTCCTTCCCTGGAGTTGTGAGAACGAGGCTAAAGTGCCACTGCAGATCTCACCTGCCTGGTGTCGGGGTCCTGTATTCACTCGCCCCTGTGGCTGAAGGCTGCTCATCAACAGGGTGAAAGTGTGGCCAGGAGAACAGGTGTGACACTGGACACTGCACATGGGTGCTGGACAGACAGTCCCTGTATTTCACTCGATTCTTTAGATTCCTTGATAAATAAGACGAGGTCATCCTTGAGAGTTCCGAAGGAAGGCAGGCTGAGGTCTGGGAGGCAAGATGAGGGGTGACATGTGTTCCCATGGAAACAGGAGTGGGCCTGCACTTCTCTGGGCAGTGGGCAGAGCTGAGGCCACCTCTGCTTCCTGTTACACTCAAGGAGACCCCGGCAGGCAAGGCAGCATGGGGTGCTCCTCCAGTTCAGCGGCTGGGTGGACAGGCTGGTGGGGCTGATCCCTGAATCCTGAGTCTGAGATGTGGAAATCCAGGTGGCATGAGGTGGGTGAAGGGAAAGCAGGTGGAGGGAAGGCTGGCAGCAATGCTGGCCACTAGCTGCCAGGGTGCCAGGGTTGCTGCCCATGGTGATCGTTTATGCTGTCTACTGAAATGGGGGGGTTCTAATCCAAACCCCCTGAAACAGACACAAGAGCAAGCAGGACACAGGACAGCAAGTTGGAATGAAAGTTATTGGCACTAAGTGGCATGGGACAGGTGGCACGTGCGTGGAGATCTGCTGGGGACCACAAATACGACCCAGGGATGGGCTAAGTTTAAAACAAAACCCAAGGCTCCCAACAATGCCCACATTTTTCTAGCACCTTCCTTCAGGGAAACCTGAGAAAGCAGTGCCTGCCATGGCCCATCCTGACTCTCCAGCATGGCTTAAATTCCCAGTTCACCAGATAAACGCCGACTTCAGTGTGGGCCCAGGAACCAGCACCAACTGGGGGGCTCAACAGCTGAGCAGTTCAGCCTGCAGGCCAAGTGCAAGTTCAAAACAAACTCTGGAATCAGATTGCCCAGGTTCAAATCCTGCCTTTGCCACCAGCTGGATACAGGAATTCATCATGTATCAGAAACTTCACCAGAGTAAGCCTTGATTTCTCCAAGTGGGAAATGGGGATAATGACACTAACAGGCATCTCAAAGACTTGTAAATGAGATGATAAAACAAGTACTTAGCACCATTCCGAGAACATAATTAGAGCTCAGCAAAAATTAGCAATTATAAATAAGTTCACACAACACTCCACAAAATGTGACTCTCTAGGCGTGGTCACAGCCGGGAGCCGCAGGCTGTGCGGCCAGTACGGAAGGAGCCAAGATCTCCCAATCTCTCTGTGGCCAGACTCTCCAGGGGCTGAGTGGAGAGGAATGAAGGCAAGCGTCGAGACGGGTCCAGTGGGGTGCCTGGCACGTCTCTGGGACACCGTGCTGACCAGCACCAAGAGGCCATCAGATGGGCAGGGCTCCCACCTCTCAGCCCCAGCTGCAGCATTATGCCCCGGGAGAGGGCTTGGTCTGAACTTTACCTAAACGTCAGGGAACACAGAACTCTCCATGCATGGCCTGTGTGTGCTCACATGTGTGCACCCGCACCCACAGGCATGGGTTTTTCTTACTTAACACAAGCACTTTCATTCATGCTTGACAGGTGAGCACGTCTAGGAGTGTTTTCTAAACTCATCCAGGTATGTGCTCCATGGTTACCTGAGCAAAGCGTTCGGCCTCAGTAAGAATCAGACATTCATTCACACACTGGTTTGTCCTTCTTTCAGAAGAGCCCTGATGGATAAAACTCACATGCATTTTCAGTCTCCAATTAGCAATTTACAAAATATTTTCATTCTAATATTTGGGCATTGAGAGACATTGGTGGCCAGTCCACAACAGATGAAATGTAATATGCTTAAAGATGGACAGAGTTTAAACTTGGAGTTGAGGAAAGAGCCTATGATGTCATAGGAATGTAATGCCAAGGTCTTCCTCCTCCATGCTCACTCTTAACAACAGGACGCGATACCAAGAAATCTTTCCACCACTGTCATGGAGGAGAGCTAATCTGTCCCTGACTTACCTAACTTCAGTCAGTGAATGGTTGACAAGGAAAAATACATGAATTTTCCCTATCTATGCTCTGATTTTTAAAAGTCAGTATCTCATTTGCCCAAAATGACTCTTTATGGCTCAACTCTGAATTAAATTTAACAGAGTAATTTTCATTTTATGAACTGTACATGACTAAATGTGGGGTTTTTTGGAAGATCTGATGTAGAGAAAATAAAGCCCATCACACCAGACGTCCTTGGCTCAAAATTCTGTCTTGGAATCAACCACCACCAGATCAGGAACTGAAGTCCAACATCTCCAAATCTGATATCACCATCTGTACAACCAAGGTTGAAACTACTGACTGAGGACGAAGGAGACACAGCCTCACGCTCCTATTGGAGGAGCGTGTGACCATGAGCACACTGTCTAATCTCATCTTCTTTGCAACTTTACAATAACACCAGCCTCCAGCTTTGAACAGCGTAGGACAGACTCCACACAGAGCCTGAGAGCAGAACCTCACCTCTGGTGGTAAATACCCAAGGGTGGTGATTATCATGGTCATTGCCATCATCCCTATCGCTACTTAAACAACTAGGGCATATCACCCGGTATGTGTCCCCACACTGTAGAGACGGTACACATGGGTTTCCTTTACACTCATCCTTTTTGATGGGAAGATTACCAGCAAGAATTCCTTCTTTGGGGGAAATCCAAGAGATTTTAATTTCTGCAGCTGAGAGTGCATGACTTTCAGAGGGGGCCGTGGAGAATCCATGCGGATTTGCCCCCGCCTGCCCAACAGGCCGCCTGCCCCCGCCTGTCTTGCAGACGGCAGCTCTTACGATGACGTAAGCAGGACCCAGGTCCAGTTATACAGTGAAACCCCTCTTAGGGAAGACAACACCAGTGCCAGCCAGAGCAGAGCACAGGCATGTTTTAATAGCAAACTAGCCACATTCTAAAACCCCCTTTCTGCCATCAGGCTACCTCATGTGCTCCTGTCAAGGGGACAGACTGCAGGGAGAAAGAAGCACCCGATCATCACTAAGCTGACAGTGCTACCCCAGGAGCCATGGCCACCTCTGATCTTGGGACGGAAACCCATCTAGCACCACCAGCATGCACGTTTCTCTCACTCTCTTCCTTATGCATTCCCAAATTTCTTACATTAGGAAAGCACTTGGGAACATTTTAACTCAACCAACTTAGAAATCACACAGACTACTGTACTCAGCGTGCAAAAGCAAACAGGAGGAACGAAGCCAGACGGCACCAGCACCATACGCCATGCTATCAGAAAGCCAAACAAAATGATGGAAGACGTCTCGTGGAAATACAAACCTGAGGCAAGCACAGAGAGCGCTCCTGGGGCCGCATGCACAGGCTGACGCGGGGAGGACTTGGCAGTGAAAGGGAGGCCCCCGAAGAAGTCTCCCAGAAAAACGCGAGCCAGGACTGTTCGCTCTGCAGAACAGATGCCCCCTCCCCAAGCCACATCAAATATCTTCAAATTATAGTGCTTTCTAGCTAGGGCCTCCATGTTTCCAGAGGCTTCTGCAGTCCAGCCTTTGCTGAGAGAACAGGGTGCAGACGCATCCCTGCCCCCTTTCCCAGGCAGCAGAGGCTCTGCAGTGCTCCAAAGATGGAAATCCACATCCACAGAAAGCACAGGCCTCCGTCAGCCTGCAGATCGGGGTGCTTCAGGCACAAGGCAACCAGGCGAGAGAAAATACATTCAGAGCATTTAGTGCATGGGATTAATCACATCATTATTTAATCATCTGATCAAACACAAATTAGCATAATCACTTGAGGGGAAAATGGCTGGAGGGACCCAGGAACACCTCGAGCATCGTGTTCCTAATGACGAAGGAGGGAGCGCGAATGGGTTTCTTCTTTTTATTCATTAAAAAGCCAAGGAGAAAACAGAGGCGAGAGGGTAACGATGACAAGCGGGGTCTGCTACGATTTTAGTCGTGCAGGAGACTGTGACTGAGGTTTGAGTCAGAGACTCTTCCATCCTCTTCCTCGCCAGGAACACCGGAACCCATGGTGAAAGCCCAGAACTGATGCGATCATGTAGCAATTAGGGTCTTAACTAGTTAGATGGCTTCAACCTTGGCACAAAGAGCTGTTTGGAGAGGGTCACTCTTTGTTGCCAGGCTGTCCTGAGCATCAGAGGACACTGGGCAGCATGGCGGGCCTCTGCCCACTAGATGCCAGCAGCAGACTCCATCTGGAGCTGGGACAACCAGAATGTCCCCCAACATTGCCAGTGCCCCCCCCACTCGTAGGAAAGGGGTGGTTACAAAATTGCCCTCCGATGAGAACGGCTGATTTAATGAAAGAATACAAATTGTTAGGAGACTACTTTTTAAAAAGAATCAAGACATAAAAACAAGAGTGGAGGTCTTTTTCAATCCCACCTGCCAAAAATAATGGGTTAAAGAGAATAGTTGCCTGGCTCTAGGAAGCTCACTCTTTCTCATGACTCTTTCCAGAGCTTCACGATGACCCTTAATAATTCATGATGCCTGTAATTGTGCCCTTCAGAAAAAATAATTAAATTCTAGGTCCCCCCCCCCAATTCAAAGAAGCCTGGGAAGACACATGTGCCCTTGAGCAGGGACACTCCCAGGCCAAGAAAACCCCACCTGGCCTGCAGCGTGAGAGGCGAGAGTCAGGCTCCGCCTGCCCCCATGAGAGCAGACCACCATGACTCCAGAGACACAAGAGCTGGGAAGGTTCCAGATCACAGGGAAACGAGGCTCTCTGCCCATGCGCTCACTGGGCACAGGTAACACAGATACATTCTTCCAGTTTCTGGCTGACAGATCTCCACCAAAGCTCCCATTGCCCACCTTGGCCGCCTCACCCACCAGTCAGAATGAGTCACCTCGAGGAAAGGTGTTAGAAACCCCAGGGAAAACACCCCATGCTTACTCAAGTAGGTAGTAAGTATTTCCTGTGGGGCAAGGTGATTTGTTCTAATAAGAAATCTGAGTCACAATCTCTATTTTTTCAAAAGAAAGTGGTTCACAATCTACAATTACTCATGAGTCCACCACAGGTTACTAAATCTAATGATGGAAATATTTATGCCCTTTCCATGGGGGAGAGATGAGAAAGGGTGACCTACTCTACTACAAAATTTAAAAGAGAACAGTTTGTACTGCTCTGTGTAGGCTTCAGAACTCCCAATCACAGAGGACCGCGAGCTATTTTAAACGGGCATCTCCTTCCACCAGCTCCCCAGGCACAGCTTGTGACTCCTTCACACAATGCTCTTCCTTTTTAAATTTTTTTAAAGACACATAGGTGTAGGAACCTATTATTCCAAAGAAGCAGCCGGCTCCCCTAACTCGTGTAGTGATGAGTCAGCAGAAATCACCGGCCTTCGGCCACGCCGGCTTTGAGACCATTCTCTCTGAAGCTGCGGTTCACAGGAGCGGCTTTGAGGGGTCCTTTCTACGGTGAATCACCATAAAACCTCCAATGGATTATAACATCAAACTTGCTTAAGATGCCTAGGAGGGAAAGGTTATTTTTAATATTATCTAAAATAAGATCTCAGGACACAAAAAGATATTTTTAAGGTTCTGAATTTAGGCCTGTCTCCAGCACACATTCAAGTCTATTTTAGTTCAAAAATCAAGGACACGGTGTTTTGAAGAGATTATTCTGCCACTAATAACTGCCCTCGATTTCATACATATGTAACAAAGCCTGAGACGCATATCTGTCCCTATATACTATTCACTCCTTCTTCTGACAATCTGACATAAAGACACAAACTTTGATAAATAGAGTCAACTTGTAATCGCTTATCTAAAAGAAAGTGACAGAACCAAGAAAATCTAAGAGCACATGGGCCCACAGTCATTCGTGAGCATTAGTTCTGCCAGGAGCCCGGGCACTGCCGTTTGGACAAGGCAGGGCAATGCTCCTGGGAGGTCAAAGCCAACCCTCCAGCTGCAGACAGACCCACACTTCCCTCAAGCTCATCTCAGACTTGTTCAGTATTGTAACCCAAAGTGTTTCCAGGCCCAGTTTCTCGGTGAGCAGTGTAGCTACCTTTGGGCTACAAAGAGCTCCTCTGATAGATGTCAACATGGGAAAGACAATGGAATAAATCTGTACACAAAGCACATACCATCAATAAACCAGAGCATAAGACAAGAAGCAAGAAGGAATCGCCCTGGTGAGATCCGGCAGGGGCAGTAAAATAACCATGGCGCCTTGGCCATCATGCCTGCTTCCCCAGTACCGCCGAGCTTGTGGGCTGCCTTCAGCTCATTCCTGAAGTCTCACAAGTAATATTACAAAGCATTGCTATTTCTACCCTGGCAGCTACTCATCAGTTATTAAAAATGCTCTACAGCTAATATTAAGAAATAAACACTGTAATTAAGCAGACTGGGATCTGGGGTTTGCAGTGTCCTATGGGAACCCAAGATCACGCCACAGCAGGGTGCTGTAGAAAGAAGAAATGAACCTTGAGTTTTTCTCATGAGAAATCCTGTTTATTCAAAGTAAAGTCTCCACCGTAGAGCTCAGTTCCTCTACACAGAAAGAAAGAGGAATCAAATTTAAATGCATGTTGAATTGCATTGGTGCAATTCAACATTATCTTCAGCCTTTGTCTGGCAATAAAATCATAGAAATTTCCCCATCACCCCATAGTCCACGCGGTGAGTGGAGAAGGAGGGCTCAAGAAGAATCAATGTTCCACCGGGATTAGCAACAGGAATCAATGGTCAGAGCCCCTAGTGCATCAGTCATTGCAAATGACATGGCTTTCAGCTCCATGACCCACTCACGCTGCTTCTGATGTCAGTTCAGACCTGGCCATCATGGTGACCCTGAGATGACACCAAAGCCACTTGAGAGATCAAGGCCATCAGGTCAGACCTGGGAGTGATGTCACCAGACTACTCCTCTGCAGAATCATTTAATAATGAGAGTTCTGATACCTAGAAAGAAATATAAACTGACTTTGGCTGTCTTATTCACAGTGAGAAAAAATGAGATTTAAATTCTTTTGCAAAAACAGACTTAAAACTCTTTTGTTTCTTCATTTTAATATTAAAAGTGGAGGTTCACCTGAGTCAAAATCAGCAAATGAGTCATATCTCTTTATGCCACATATTCAATATGGCCTTTCAGTAATCTGGGGGAATGCCTACAAAGTTATCCACATTACAGATGGTCCCTCATAAGATCTAAGGACAATGTTCCACACAGCTTCAGACTATGGTGCAGGTCAGGACCTAACTTTAGTCCAATTGTTCAACCTGTAAACCAGCAGAATTTCCATACACATTCAAGGATTCTACTGTGATAGGAAATAAGACCCACTTGGAACAGGTAAACCAATATGTCACATGGAACATATGCACTCCTAGGAGGAAGAATATTTCAATTTTTTCCTTAATGTTTCCTCAATATGTATAATTTACATATATATGTATTATATCTATGATATACATTATATAAACATATATATATACTTAAGGAAACTGGAGGACATTATGGTAAGTGAAATAAGCCAGGCACAGAAAGAGACACACTTGTGATCTCACTTATGTATATAACACACAAGACGGCTTCATTTCTACAGGAACGTCTGTCATTTCTCCTGGTCCAATAACATTTATGCCAGTCGTAAAGCCATGAGCAAGACTGTGGGCCCCACCAGGTTTGACCAACTACAAGTCTGTGTGTCACAATTTGAATCTGCAGAATTTGGTAACAAGAGAACAGGGAGGGACTTGCTGGGACAATAAGAACCTAAATGTAAATGACTGTTGTCATCTAGGCGCACATACTGGTTTGTCTTCCCTGTGCTCTGCTATTAAGATCTTCAAGGGAGTCAACACTTATTGCAGAATAAATATTTGCAGCAGTGCTGACATCCGACCTATTCTCTGCACCTCCAGGCCCATGTTCAGACCTACTAGAATCATTTCAAGTAATACTTACATTCCTAGGTCTGACAAAGACTTCAACTCTGAGAGCATTTCTAGAATATTCTGCAGAGAATCTAATGCGATTTCTCAATCACTCCACAAGGGCGGGATGCTTTGCTTCTCCACACTCCTGCACAGCACCGGGAGGGTAGGAAGAGCTGCATTCAGTGTGGAGGTGATCCCTTGATTGTCGACTCTTCCTTTCCCTGTCTTTGCTGCTACATTTAAAAATGACTTTCTATAAATAGGACTGCTTGCTCACTCTTAAATCTTATTCACTGTCTTTGGAGTGAAAAATAACTTAAGTAGGGACGTCGGCAAGATGCGCGACTCCCTATCATTCTGACTCTGTAGTAGCCTCTTTTTTCCTGGCCTGAACCATCCCTTCTCTGTTAAACCATGATATCTACTTACGTAATCCAGGAAGCTTATAAACCAAAAATTAATCCAACTGGATGATTCCTAAAACAAAACCATCAGTGTTAACCAACACAGAACAAACAGATCTCCAAAAATCAAAAGGAAGTAAATGGTATAAGCTATATGACATTTAACTCAATCCTTAAATTTGAATACAAACCAAAAATCTAACAGAGATTAAAACACATCCCTTTCATGTTACTTTGATGAGGTACCAACTTTTATATTTGGTCCTGCTACAGAATAAGATAGTGATGAGAAACTCAGAAGTCCATGGAATACTTAGGAAAACAGTAGTGTGACTTTTTAAAGATGATTAAGGCCTCAGAATCTGAGCTTTGTTTTGATGTCCTGGGTGGCTCTTTGATGAAGAAATGAATTCCCAGGAGCTGTTGGGGAAGTTTAAACGTCGGTTTGATGTTTTGAGCTGGCTTTCCAAGTGTGGCAGGGCACTAAACACTGCACTGGAATTCTCAACCATGTCCCTTGGGAACAAGAGGTCTGATGCCTTGATGGACTTAGCTTCTGAGACATCTGACCCACTCATGGCACGAAGATCACCTGAAGCAATTAAATTAGGTTGTGCAACCAAGTCGAAGTTCCAGCACATATTCCAAATGTGGATCCCCTTTGGGAAAAGAGAGGAAAACACCCCACAAACATTTATAGAAAACACATGCTTCTCTAGTCCTGGGGTCAGCATGTGAGAAGACCACTGGGGACAAGGTGTCAGTGGACAGGGACTCTGAGCCACTCGTGCACACTTCCCACAAACGGCTCCACCCCTTAGAATCAGTGATCCCCAACCCAAGAGGACCCCTGGCAAAGAAGGCCAAGCTGCGATGGAGAGGGAGAAGGGCAGAGGAGAGGCCCCTAGAAAGAGCAGGGTGAGTGAGGAGAGGGGTGGTGTCCCTCATGTTCTCTATTCCTCCTTGAAGGACACAGCTGTCTCCTTGCTCTACCTGTGCTAAGGACACAATCAGGCATTGCCTGCCTCTCAGCTTGTGGATGTCACTATCTAGTGAGGGAGGAAGATCGACTCAGGGAAGTACCAAAATGACAGAGCTCCAGGCTGTGCAGACACCATCCAGGGGAAGTCCCAGGTTTCGCCAGAAGGGCTAAGGGTGCGATTTAACTTCCTGGAGCAGGTCTCTGAATCCAGCCCTTCCAACATCCTGGATGAAGCTGTCCGACCTCTGAACCAAAATCTGGGCATCTGAACCTGCTGCCCAGGTGGATGATGCATCACCTGCAGGAGGCCCCCATGTGCTTCCCCCTCAGAAATCAGACTAGCACAGCCCATCTTCCACCCCTGCTGTCTTATCTTAGGCAAGCCTTTGGCAAAGGAAACACGCCTCTAATTTCCTTGCATTTTTAAAACGTTAAAGAAAAGAGCATAAATACATTTGGGTTGGGGGGAGAGGGGCAGAGAGAGATGAGCTGAGAATTTCTGTGGCCAGCGCTCTGGAACACAAAGAGTTAACTCCTGGTCCCTAGGAACAGGTGCTGCCCAATTTGCCTGGGGGAGAGGGGCGGGGCTCCTAGTCCCTGGAGCCTTGCTGTGGCAGCTGCCGGAGGAGATTGACGGACTGCGGAGGAGCGGTGCATCAGCGTCACCCCTGTCACCATCAGCAGGAGAAGCGCGGCTCCTGGAATGACATTGGAAGGTCAGCCAATCAGGCGCGGAGCTGCCACCTCCAAGATGCACACCCTGTGCCAGGGCTCCCTCGCCAGTTTGGAAGGGGGTATGCAAATACACGCTTCTGCATGCAGTGGCTCCCTGACACCTCCTTTTCCTTTCGGTGCACCTTCTAGGGTTGAAAATGCTGCTGTGCACACGGTCCTCCTTTGTACAATTTAAAACAAAGGTTTCTGGACTGTTCCTGGCCTGCCGTAGCCTCTGCACGACTCCTGTTCAGACGGACCGACCCCAAGACCCGGAGTCTGGGCGCAGTGAACTGGCGAGACGCCGGGCGGCGTCCTCGGAGGAAAGCCCCTGCACCCGTGCCAGCGTCCTCCCTCGCAGGCGCGCTTGCCTTCTCTGCTGAAGGCTTGCTGCATGGTCTTGTGAGGTTTGCCGCCCACTAGTGTCCTATGGCGGGGACACAATTGACATGCAGGTATCACCACCTCGCCATCTTCCAGCTGATGGTGCCGGCCACCAAGGCCCAGCATGCACTTCAGCGCAGCAGCCAAGAAGCAGCCCCCACACGACTGTGTGCGTGCGCACGCTGCCCCAGAGCCCCAGCCAGGCGCGGGCGAGGTGGGCCAGTCCATAGGAAAACCAGGGTGTTGGGGTGCTCATCCAAAAATGCCCCTAAGTGCTCTAATGCAAAACATATTCTTCACCGTCTATTAATTATTTATGAGCCACATTCATAATCTCAGCCATTAGTATTCAGCTAATTTTGTGAAATCTTGATGTCACAGATTTTGGAAAGGCAGCCACTTGAGAAACGTATCGTTTTATTTTTAAAATACAAATTCCCGATCTCTACTGTGTTCATAGGTCTTTATAAATGACCCCCCCCTCCACTTTACATCAAGTCTCCCTGATGTACACTGAAGGGACTCTCTTTCAACACAGTCAATGCACCCTATTTATCATGGACACATTGATAATAAAATACTGCTACCTGGAGATCCAGGCCTTAAGGATTTAAACTGGAAATTTTGAGTTAAAATTATGTGCCCTACCAGTAGGCAATATTGCACCGACGCTGCCCGGGATACACTGATTGCCCAAAGGCATAGCAAGCCGGGGAGACACCAGAGCTCCGGGTGGTGGGGGGAGTCAAGCAGTGGAGTCAGATGGGCTGCCATTGTGAAAGGTCTGACTGGCATTTTGTTTTCCTACAGAAGGCCTCTTGTAGGGCCATGCAGCTTCAGTGGAAAGGCTTGGGAATTTCAGATGAACCCTGAAATTCTGAGGGAGAATTTTGATTTAAGATGAGGGACACATAACATGTTTTGCTAACATGCATTCATGTAAATTAAAGAATCACCTTCAAAGCCCTCAAGGTGCATTTCTACTTACAAAGGTCCACTTCTAACATTAAAAACAACAACAAAAAAAAACAGCAAGCATGCAGTTCCCCGCCAATGGACCATGCCCACAGGTGCTGCACGCCCCCTGTGTCCTTGGTGAACACCCCTCGATGCCATCACCTCCCCCACTCTCATTGCCACTATGTGTGGGGGGCCCCCAAGGGCAGGATGCAGCAGACCTCACAGTCCCTTGGTTCAGGAAAAGACAATGTCGATGATGCATGTGAGTGGGTAAAAGCAGAGGTCAGCACACAGAAAGACACCTTCTACACGGCCAGTTGATTATTCGTCACCCTGCTTATCTGCAGCCCCCCTATGCTTTTAACAACAACTGTGAACTCAAATATATGTGCTGCATAAGATGCCCGTGCCGAGAAGGCAAGGCGTGATGTGTGGATCTGAGCTGCACATACGTGTGCCCCGCACCTTGCACTGTGTCAGAATCTCATGTGTGAGTATTTTCAGAGCATTGCAGAACAAGTCAACTGCTTTCAAACAAGATTGCTGCACCTTATCTATCAGGTGAGGTCATCCATCAGACTTTAACCCGTGAAGGGACTGGTCTCCACTTCTGGGCTTTGCCCAAAATACTCGGCAGCTTGTCCAGCAACCTTGATTCTATTAAGAAAAAAGTGTCCATCCTATGAATCAGTAAGAAGGATGTTGACATCTACTACTAACATGCAGATGTACTGTGGGCTTATGTTATTAGGCCCCCAAAATATCAAACTGCATAATCATTAATAAATGAAAAAAATTTTGCAGGCATTTTGATGTTTGAGGCCTAGCAATAACAGGTTAGGCATTAGTATTCACAGGCATTGATCACACACATTCAGGTATTTTTCAATATTAAGGTAGGCCAAAATATGACAGTTAACCCCTCTCCCCCAAAAAACTTCTCCATTTTTTAAAGTCTCCTTC
Organism: Glaucomys volans; assembly: GCA_020662805.1. Lineage (NCBI taxonomy): Eukaryota > Metazoa > Chordata > Mammalia > Rodentia > Sciuridae > Glaucomys > Glaucomys volans. Next base: position 24,789 of record JAJEJO010053128.1, on the reverse strand, counting down.
TGTAGGTAGGAACCATTTACTTTCACATGTCTGAAATAGTCTTATGAACAGGCAGCATTTCAAACCAGACTCTTTTCTTATTTTGAAAGGACTATATGTTTTATGGTCCTTTGCACAGTATTTATTGAAAATCATTCCTTGCAAGCTGCCCCCACGCCATCAAATGAAAGAGCCAGGGCTCTACAATCAGGCTTTTTTTTTTTTTTAATGGTTGTTCATATAAAGAGAGGGCCATTTTTATATGAGATAGTTTCATAACCTTCACCACAGGATCAGAACACACAACAGCAATGTAAACTATTCATTTGCATGAGCTGTCCATGTCTTATGTTGTGTGATCCATCTATGTTCATTACAGTAACAGTGATTAATTATGGATGTTAAAAGTTGAAGATAATACATGATTCAGTACATATGTACATAAGTAATCTTTGTATATGCTTTCTATACTGCAGAATATTTGAGGTTTCATACAATTTTACCACTACATAGCATTTTTTCTGTGATGTTCTTAGTTATGAAATGCTGATTCAAAAATATCACAAACATACATAGCAGCCCTGTGTCAGAGACCGTTCTACATTCTTCCACACCATTTTTGTCATATGTAACCTGAATTGAAAAACAGAAACTGCTTGGGGACACTCCAAAGCACAACCTCTCTCGCCATCCTGAACCACACACTTCTCCATGGGGTGGAACCTCATTTCATCCTGCAACCCAGACCTTTCCAAGGATCTCAGAGATGGTCACCCTGACAGGCCACCAAGGCTTGTGGCTTTGGCACACATCTATGAGCGCCTGTGTGTTCCCTGTGAGTTCACGTTAGCAGAGCGGCAGGAAGGCGGACTCCTCTAACACATCACTGCAAGCTCCCTAAAGCAGATCTATCCCCAAGGTAAATTCCCACGAGGAGACAGGACAGGTAGAGTGCCCTCTGGGAAAGAGGGCTGTCATGTCAGAACTTGTTGCAATTTTTTCCTGCAAGGAAATCTCAAAATGAAAGTTTGGAACACTTTGCTATAGGTTATATTAAAGAGGGAAATGCCATTTCAATGTTAATTTGGGGAGTTCCTTCTTCATTCAGCTCTTAGTCATATTTTTTAAAAATACTGGACAACATTTATGCCTTTCCTTCAGCTTACTGGTGTGTTGATTCTTTAAGCACTACCTAGGCAGCCACAGAAAATGCACTCCCATCTAGCCAGTGCTCGAGCTTCTCTGTGCATCTTTCAAGAAAATCTTAGAGCCTCCCTTTGATTCTTGTATTTTCTCCCAAGGACCAGATTCCCTCTCTTCCCTTGCTCTCCTCTCCTCTCTCCCCTCACCCCCCTGGGTAAGGGATTCTGCTTAATGGTTTAATTTTAACTGTCAGCAGGTTATACATTTTATGCAGATGTGTGTTCCGAAATTTGAAATGGGAATTCAAGCTGTAGCTACTCCCAGGCAATGTCAAATGATGACAATCCCCTCTCATTCCCACATGAGAGGAAGCCATTCATACATGCAAGTTCACATTTACGTGGTGACAGGCAACCCGAGGTGCCTTCACACTTCCTAATTGGGTCTGACTCAGTCAAGAGCAATAGCTTTCTAAATCCCAGGAAGAAAGCACTTCAAAATGTAATTCTGACTGGGCAGGAGAAAAGAAATACTATTTGCAATATTCACTGATTTCATTTTTACAACTGTACAGGTGTTTTTTTTTAAAAAAATTCGTCAACATTTCAGATGATGTAATGCTTACCAGTGCATATTTTTATATATACTCCTGTGAGGAAGATGTAGTACCAAGGGGGTGGGGGGCACGGAAGGAAAGATCTTCCCTAAAGCCTTCCTTACTGCTGGAGATAAATCGTGGCAGAATGAAAGCACCTGTTCTAAAGGCTTAAAAGCTTTGAATCCGAAAGCAAACGTTCTTAATTGACCCCTCCACCTGCCGCACTTGGAATGTCATGTCCCTTTTCCAGCTGCAATATTCAAAGTGGCGATCTTCCCCTCTCTCCTGCCTTCACCCAACCTGGTTTATTCTGAATGAGGAGCTCTCCAGCACTGGAGTTGGGCTCTGAGCTGTCACTTGGCTAGGTGAGCTCCTTCAGATGGTTACTGGGCGATTTCTCCCCGGCCTCTCTCCACTACCATCTCTCCTCTCCAAAGCGACAAAAATATTGTACAAATAAATAAAAACATGAACATTTAAGCCCGGGTGGGGGAGAAAGGGACAAGACTTCACCCATGCATCCAACCCGCCCCCCCCCACCGCCACC
>JAJEJO010053128.1:0-22122 GCA_020662805.1 Glaucomys volans | reverse complement strand
TCAGGGGGCCGCCGGCAGGTCGGCAGGTGCAGGCAGCCGCGGCCGCGGGCGTGAGCTCATCCCGGGCACCGGCGCCCGGAATGCGCGGCGAGCGGCCTCCGCGCGCCAGCCCTCAGCCTCCGCGGCCAGGCAGCAGGCGCGCGGGCAGGCTCATCTTTCCCCGCCGCCGCCGGCCTGAGTCCCGCCGCCGCCGCCGCCGACCTTCCTGCCTGCGAGCCCCGGAGCCGCGCGGAGGCGAGCCGCCCCCTCCCCTGCTCTGGCCGCTGGGGCGCTCTGCAGTCTTAAAGCCGCAGCAGAGAAGTGCAGCCGAACTGGAGGCAGGACCGGCGAGAGCGCAGCCACCACACAGTCACGCACAGGCATCAGCATGAATTTCTTAGAGGCTTAAATAATCATTTCAACGGCCGATTATTTTTAGTTATTTTCTTGCCGGTTGCTAATAAGATATGGTCAGGGGTGACAATTCCGGAAGGTTGGCAGCTAAACAGAGGTGACCACGAAATGTTAGCAGTTTTAATAAAATGTGCAGCTGGATTCAGATTCCGTATTTACTCTCAGAAAAGTCCAGTTCATTTGCCTAGAGGGAAATGCTGCCTCCAGATCCTTGCTGCTACTGTAAGATCTCGATGATTTCACCGGCTAATTTTTAATTATCTTCAATACATCCTAGAATACAAACACAGCAATTCTGATCTTGCTCTCTGAATGGTGCATAAAAAGCTGATTGAAATTGCTGATAATTTGTGTAATCCCAAACATGTAACCCCTTCCACATTATTGTGAAGAAATAACATATAACATGTTCTGAATGTTCTGTCTGAGGTTCTTGAAGTCATAATAATATTCTAATAGATGCTCTTAAAAGGGCATACATCCATATTACATTTCTTTGCAAAATAATGACCTATGAGGATGGAATGTACCCCAATTTAACATCCAAGACAGAATGCTCAGAGGCAGAGCAATAGAGGCTGCACAACCTCTGGGGGGAGGCAAGAAAGGGGGGTTTCGTGGGGGGTGGAGTGGGCTTCCTAGGCACCAGCTCTACATTTGCCTCCAAATTAAACACACCTAAAACAGCTCACAGAATAGCACAGGGAAGCAAATGGTGAGGCAGGAACAAAATGGTGCTTTACCAGGGTTGGGCACAAGATGGCCAGGCCTGTGTACTGGGAAGGGTCAGCTGAGCGGGTGAGGCTGCGCTGGCTGCCATTGCTCTGCATCTGCAGGTGATCATGTGCTGCCGCCCACTCAGGCTGGGCCCAGACCCTGCTGTGCCACACAAGGGATCCAGTATGTCCTCTGGCTTTGAGTGCACTGGGTGTTCACTCCCTGGCCATTCCTATCGAAGCCTGGAAGGCAAGTGAGGGGCCTGATTCCTACTCTGCATCTAGCTGGCCTCCCAGGCGTTCGATTCACAAGTTCTTCACTGCACACTAGCCTTCTGCAAGGCTCCACTCAGCCTTGGTAGGTGTTCAAGCTCTGCGATGGACACACCCAGAGGCAGCCTCCCCAACCATCAGCTCTGGGCTCAGGTGTGTCCCATGAGCCTCATCTTCTTCATGCGCAGGATGGAAATGATCAGAGTCCTCCTGTGTCTGTGAAGATCTGCAGATGAGCCTCGCACACAGCCACTGTGGTCAACGGTGCTGGGCTCCTTGCTGAGCTCGGGGAGCAGCGCTGGTTTCACAGTCTGGGGGGGTCAAAAAAGAAAAAAGTGCCAAAGCCCTAAAGCAGAAACTGTCCTTTCTTCCCCAGCTTCTTTTGACCTGTCATGGGGTCTTTTATTTGCTCTTTGATGCTGCCCTTCCTGGGGCATGGGACTAGTCCAGGGAGTGTGCAGTCCCTGCAGATGCTAGGACTCTGCCAGGTGACTCTGAGCAGCAGGAGCAGCCTCTGACTGCCAGGGACTTCACCACCCCCTACTTGACTTGTACCCTGGGCCAGCCCAGGTGGGGTGGGTAGGGACACACCATACCCACAGGACACTGCCCCAAGGTGACAGGAGGGGCCCAAGGATTGCAGCCTCCACCCTGGGGAAGCACTGGGCACTGAGATCTGAAGTGGGCCAGAGACTTGAGCTGCTTGTGAAAGGAGCTGTTACACTGCTGCTCTGGGGTGGGACAGCTGCCAGCCCCACCCTGCAATGCCAAGCAGCACATGCCCAACCCCAGTCCTCCTGAGTGCATTCCCAGAGCCCCCTGTAGGGGGCGTGGGTGATGGCAGAGCACAGATCTGCTACAAAATGCTGTGCCACCTCTTTACAGAGTAGCAGAGAGAGAGGCAGAGCATGGCCAGGACTCTGGGGAGTCACAAGGAGGGGTATGGCCAGGCAAGACCCCTCCCAAAGATGGCCTCCCTCAGGCAGGAGGTACAGTAGGCAAGGCTCATAAATTCAGGGACGATGTGATTAAAAATGCCAAATGGCAAGTGTAGAACATTCTATCCATCTCAAGTCCTTCTAAGCATGGGCCCTGGAGGGACCCAATGCCAGGGCATTGGCCCCACCCCAGGAAGCAGCCTACTGTGGTTTGCTCTCCAATGGGTCAGGTTGAAGGCCTAGAGTGGGCCTAACCTACACACCAAACTCTCACTTCTATGTATTTACACAGCATACTCCAGGGCAAAAACACCTCCTGCCAATCAGTGATGTCCACCAGGCCAGGCACTCATTCCTGATGGGCAAGGTGTCCCCAAGGCTGGCACATGTCAGCACCCTGTGAAGACTTGTGGGCTGGAGGGGAGATCTCTGCCTCAGAGGTGGAGGCTGCCCTGGGATAGGCATGCATGGAGCACTGCGGAAAGCCAGAGGTAAAGAGTCAGGCTCCTCCTACTCCCTCCATGGAAGGAGATAGAGTAGCTGGGTTCAGTTTCCAGGTCCAGAGAAGATGCCCACACACGGAACTGAATGGAGGAGAGGCAGACCCCCAGGAGGCCGCAGGAAAAGCCAACTTGATGCAGCACATTAGGTTTAAGGCAATCTGCCCTTCTCTATTGCTGACTAGTGTGACAACCAGATCCACAGATCCACCCCTGGCCTGAAGCAGTTCCGTATAGAATGGCCCCATGTCCCATGCTGGCCTCCTTAGCTTGGGGTCAGCTCTCTCACAGAGGAGAAACAAAGTCCAAGGGGCAGCTCTGGGCCCAGTGCACCAAACCAGGCAAGAAGTGATGCACATGTGGGGGCCACATCCTCTGAGATCCATCATCGACTCCTCCCCCACCTCTGTTGAAGGACCAGGAAGAACTGTATTCTGAAGGATGGGTTGGGGATGAACCTAAAGGAGTGGAGGGCACTGAGGCAGAAAGGCCACCACAGGGGTCGGGGCATACTCCTGTCTGAGCTGTGCAGTGAATTCTGATAAAGAACTGGTTCCCCACGTGGGACCTGTATTAGTTTCCTAGTGCTGTCAAGACAAAGGACCACCACGGACTGGGTGACTCAAGACAACAGAAGTTCATTGCCTTACAATTCCAAAGGTTAAAGCTCCAAAATCAAGGTGCTGATAGGGCTATGCTCCTCCCAAAACCAGTAGCAGAGGAGTGTCCAGCTTCTGGTGGTGGCTGGCCATCCTCGGCATTCCGTGACGTACAGCTGCCTCTCTCCAGTCTCTCCTCCATCCCCACGTGCCTTGTCCCTGTGTGTGACTCTGTCTCTCCTCTGTTTATAAGACGAGGGACTTCTGCTCCAGCATGACTCCTCACTAAGTACTTCTGCAACCTGCCAAAGCCCTGCTTCCAAACGAGGCCATGTTCTGAGGGTGTCAGGATGTCCTCATGCCCTTCTGCAAGAAGGCAACACCCTTCAGCTTGCAGAGGCAGGGGGTGTGGAAGGGTTTCCTGGAATCTGGATGAGGACAACAGGGAGGTGCCCCAGCACTCGGGCACACCAGGTACCCAAGTCATCAGGGCACAGGTGTGTCCACCTGCCCACAGGAGTTCAGGATTCATCCTGAGGCCCCAGTTTCTTCTTGTTAAAAAGGGAATCATAATACCCGTACCCGTTCTTCTCATCTCGGAAGATCATTGAGATGAATAAATGGAATACAGGAACTGACTCCGATAAGGGGACAGAGCTAAACCGCACGGTGTCCTTAACTGACCCTCTGCACCTGGGCCTGGAGAAACTCTTGATCAAGTGTGATCGACCAAGGCTGCAGTGTGTCCGGCAGGCTGAAGCCGCCTCCGGACTGTGAAGGGCAGAGAGGTGGGAGTCTACCGCAACCCTGTGGCCCCTTCCTACTGGGAGCGGATGGGTCCCTCCATAAGGACAGGGACGTTATCCACAGTCAGTGGTCATTCCTGGGGAGCTTGCAGTTGGAAGGGGCCAGATCTGGATCTGGAAGGACTTCCGCAGGCATGGCCACTGGAGGGAACTCGTCAAGCTGTGCAGGTAAGATCAGCCTGCTTCACACACGTCACCCTCCCTGGGTGTGAAAACAGGTGGCGAGACACTGGCCCTACGCATCTCACTGCTGGTGGAAGATCCAAATGGCGAGTGTGACAGTTTGATGAGTCGTATAATCAAAAACTGATACATTCAATTGAGGTCACTGGTGTATGTGTGTGCCTGTGTGTGTGTGGCTTTGTGAGTGTTTGTGTCTGTGTGTCGTATGTTTGTGTTTGGCGTCTGTGTGTTTCTCTGAGAGTGCGTTCCTTGTGCTACTTCTATCTGTGTTTCTGTGAGGTGTAACTGCACACGAGGTATGTGATTGTGAGTGTATGGATTATGTTTGTGGAGTTTGTGTGTTTTGTGTGTCTGGTTTGTGGTTTTGTGCATGGCTTGTATGAATGTTTCTACACGTGTGTTGATGGTGTGATTCTGTGGTATGTATGCATGTTTTGTGTGTTTACGTGTGTGGTGTGTGCATGTGCATTAGTGTCTCCGTGTGCTGTGTCTGTGGTGTCCGTGTGCAGCGTAAGTGGCATGCAGCCGGGGTCGGGAAGGTTTTCTGTGGGGCTGGGGTCGTCCTCCGGCTGTGTGGGCTTCTGCTCCAGGGAGCAAGGCCTCCCAGGAGAGGGCTGGTCAGGAAGGCAGCATGCCGGAAGCAGGAGGGTAGTGGAAGGACTGGCAGGAGTCTGCCCTTGGCACTGAAGGTGAGCACACCACACTGGCTTGGTAACCAGGGAGGTGACAGACAGACCTCTATCTTGGAAACATGCCCTTCGGGGACCCGTGGAGAACGGCCTTGCGGGGTGGGGCTGCGGAGGACCTTTAGGAAAACAGCTGCCACGACAGGAGCCAGGGTGCGGGCTGTGCACTGGCCTCTCCCGGTGTCGAGGTCCTGGAGCTGAGGTGACCAAGTCTCGGCCTTGCGGGACAGCAGGGTAGCCACGCCATGCCCACTCCAGGGGTCCGGCCTGCATGCACGGCTGCTGTTGGCGGAGTGTCCAGCTGTGTGTCCGCTGTCAGGCCTTCACTGACCCCACCCTCCCCAGGTGGACGGCGGTGCTGGTTCTGCCCTCCCAACTCCAGATGAGGGGCCTGGGCTTCAGACACACACACCCCAGCACCTGCTGCCGGGGGCAGAGGGTGGCCCCACCCAAACATAGCCCTCAGCCCCTCCTGAAGGGGAGGAGGTGGGCGGGGCCTGGGAGGGTCCAAGCCCGACACCATCAAGGGTTCCCGAGGACCCCAACAAAGGCCAGACGCCCTGCTCTCTCGGGGACCACGCTATTCACCAAGCCCATCTCTGCACACCATCCGGTCTGCAGGGGCGCCGGTGGCCTGCAGTGCGCATGCGCACACACGGGATCACAGCAAGTCTGAGCAAGAGCCTAACTCCCGTGAGGTGGGGCCTGAAGTCCCACAGTGGTCACCGGCCCTGTGCGCCCCTCCAGGCCTCCGTGGTGCTCCTGCGCACACGGGGCGGGCTCCCGGGGTTTTCCTCCCCCACGCCGCGTGGTCTCACTCCTCCTGCAGCGCTGCTGTCCGTCCCCCGCCGTCACCCCGACGCCGGCCTGCTCGCCAGGCGACCCGTGCCTAGCACCACCCAGCCAGGGCGCCTTCCACAGCCGGGCCGCGTCTCCGTGGAGTTGCAATCTCTGCGCTGGGTTGTGCACCCTGGAAAGCTGGGGCGTGGTCTCTCTCTTGTCTGCCGCCTTCCTCTTACCCAGAATAATGCTCGGCATGCAGTAGGTGCTCAGGAAAGAAACCGGGCTTTCAAGAGAGACGTCACCAGAGGCCCGACCCGGTGGCCCTCGGTGACACCCTTCGGTCCAGCTCCTGGGAGACGTTAATTGATATGGTGAAAAAGGACGCCAGGTGTGGGTCAAGGACAGTTCCTTGGGTGTCAAATCCACTTGCATAAACACCTCATCAGAACAAGCCTTTCTCTCCCTGGCACTGGAAAGGGGGCCTGCGACAGGCAGTATTGCGGGGTGTGTTTCAAACGGGGACAGGAACTGAGTTGGGGGCTTTGAATTACAAGGAAAGGTGGGGCGGGGTTTGTTTCGAAGGCGTTTCACAAGCCCGGAACTCTACAAAGGCGATCGCGCCCCGTGGGGAGAGAGGATCCCCCGCAGCCCTGAAGCCCCTGGGGTTTGGTTGTAGAGAGGAGGGCAGAGTGGGGCAGGGCTGGGCCACAGGGGTGCCTCCACGGGACCCCACATTCCTAAAATCCTGCAGACCTGAGAGGCTGGGGCCGCCCTGCTTGGGACCACCTCCTAGGAGGGGCCGCCCAGGGCCAGAGGTGAGGAATCATGGTTTTCACTTGACGCTCTCCCTGCGAGGGGACGGGCACCAGTGTGGCTATTGAGGGCAAGAGAATGGGGACACAGCCCAGGGGTCACTGGGTGACCACCATGCCCAGGTTTTGCTCTGTGGCTTCATGGGCGGGTCATCAGACACCACGGAAGAGGGTTTGATGGAACGCCAGATGGTCTCAGAGAGGGAACAGCACACCTCCCACTGACCACCAAGGAAACCAATCACCAGGCACAGGACTTCGGCACATTTCAGAGAAAAAGGAAGCAAAACCACCCACGAACCTGAGAAGAGCCTTCCCTGCATCGATAAGCTAGGAAATGGAGAGATAAATAGCAATCAGGTGTTGCTTCTCAAGCACCACCTAGAAAGGAATCAAGAGAAGTGGAAATGTTGTTGGGGTCACAGGGGAAAGGGACACTTTCAGACACTGCTGGTGGCAATCTGATATTTTACATATTTCTTTATTTTAAATGGATTCGGGCAATATCAACAAAAAAAAAAAAAAAAAGAAAAACACTCTTCCACTTAGCAATTTCAGTCTTAGTCGTCCAGCCCATTGAGGTAAAAAAAAACAAAAAAAAAACCCAGTATTTAAAGTCATATGTACAACGCTATCTGTTGCAGCCCAGCTTGCTAAGATGAAGGAAAGAAGGAGGGAGGAGGAGGAGGGAGGAGGAAGTGGAAGGAGGAGGAAGGAGGAGGGAAGAGGAAGAGGAAGGAGGAAGTGGGAAGGAGGAGGAAGGGGGGGGGGCCGGAGGGGCATTTGAGTTTTCATCCCTAAGAGATGTTAAACCTTTGAACACACAATCATGGAGCACTATACTCATAAAAAGCATCAGTGATGGGAGAATATTTTTGCCATATTTAATTGAGAAACTCAAGATGCACCATAGTATATAATATTTTTGAATGTTATATACTTTTGAAAACAAACAAAAATCTTTCTCTGTGTGTGTGTGTGTGTGTGTGTGAGAGAGAGAGAGAGAGAGGAGGATCTTGAGGGTGGGAAGTGCCATACCTCCTCTGTAAACCCCTGCCACCTGATGGGGCTTAAGTGGGGACAGAGTGAAGGAAGAATGGAGAAAAGGGCTACAGGGGAAAGAAAGGCCTGGCCTTGAAGCCCAGAGCCCGCGGCCTCACTAGGTAAAACCTAGTGGGAGCAGCTGGTGGCCGACGGTCAGGGTTCGTTAGCTCTTACACTTTTTCAGGTTGTTTGCCCTTTCTATTTTCTCTATTAAAATATCTTGAATTAAATAAAAATCAATGAAGAAATAAACAGGGAGTGTACCAAGGTTTGTGCGCCATCCGGAGCAGGTTCTGCCTGCGCAGGCTGGGCCCGGGCTGGTGTCCTCTGGCCTCTCTGTGGATGGCTCTGGTCCTGCCTGGAGGACAGGGTGAGCCCACTGCCTTTCACAGCTCTGTCACTTCTCCAACTTGTCACCCACGTCCTCCTGGGAGGTTCTGAGCAGCCTAGGGGGCTCACGTTCATCCTGCCGCCCCCTCAGCACCGACGAGGTGTCAGATAAGAGCCCACTTGGACATTCTCATCAAAATTCTTACAGGAAGTGCCACATCTCTGTGAGTCAGGATTCTGTAGGGAAACAAAACCAGTAGGATAAATAGATCCTATTACAGGATGTATTTTTGAATCAACCAAAGAGTCACAAACAGAGAAAGAAAGGGAGAGCAGTTCATTATGAGGTATTGGCTTACATGGTTATGGATGCTGAGAGTCTCAAGTTCTGCCAGCAAGATGGAGACCCAGGCAAGATGGCGGTGTGACTCAGCGGCTTGGGAATGGGAGCACGCTGGGGACAGAAGAGGATGCCCCAGCTCAAGCAGTCAGAGGGAGGTTGAATTCTTTTTGCCTTATTCACACCTTTGACAGATTAGATGTGGCCTGCCACAGCGAGGAGGGCCATGTGCTTCACTCAGGCCACCGACTCCAACGCTACTCTCTTTTGGAGACACCTCCTAGACACACCTGAAAAGAGTGCTTGCCAGCTATCGGGGCACCCGTGTCCCAGTCAAGCTGACGTGAAATTAGCCATCAGGAGGCTCCATCATGTTCATTTCCTACTCTCCTGCAGAAGGGTGCATTCCAGGGCAGCAGAGGAGTTAGAGTCCCAACCCCAAAGGGTCAAGGACAGAGCAGATGATAGAAGGCAAAGGGGCTGCTTCCTGGGCCGACCTGAATCAAGGCCTTGGAGAAGCACATGGCTCAGGGAGTGAGGGGTTGTTGGGTGGTTTTAGAAGAAATGGCATCTAGTGTTCTTCGAGAGCTGAGCTTGGCCAGGAAGGTGGAAAGGGAGAACACAGCCAGATTCAAAGTCCCCTGCTCACTCCGTGGCGGAAGCTCTGCATGCACTAGCGTGACCAAGGACAGAGTCCTCTCAGTTGAGCAAAGCTGGCCAGAGCGACCAGGAGCAGAGCTCTAGGTGCACGATTTAGCAATGACCTCTCCCACCAATTTCTATGAGATTTGACCACAGTTAGGAAAAATGTTAAAGGGAAGCTCTCAATGTGTCGAGTTATTTTAACTTCTTTGTTACCATTTCCTTGGGAATAGTAATGGATATCACTCCAGGGACGGGAATGAAGCAATTCATACTAAATCATACTTGACTGCCTAAGCTACTAGTAACCTCTGCTGAGTGAGATAGATGTCACCTACTCCACCTTCAGCAGCTTCCCAGAGCAAGTGGAGAATTCACTAGATCTGCAGCTGGGACATCTACTCCATTCATGTAACGAAGATTGTTGAGCCCCTACTAGTGGCTAAGCCACAAGCAGGTGGGATACATGGTGAAAGAGATAAAGAGCAGCTGCTTCTCTGGGGCACTAGAGCCAACCTCGAGCTCAATGCATGGAAACTATACTCGCTTTATATTTCTGAGAGCAGCTCAAGGAAGAGAACTATTAAATGCTAAATATCTGCAACCTGCACTCTTTTCACAGTTCTTTTCTAATGCAATTTACTACCATGAAAATATCAGCCATGCCCATATGCAAGTGGCCAAAGAGTCATTTCAATGATATTTACAAATTGGACATGAATAACTGAAATATTCACAGCAGGACACTGATAAATAAATAACAGTGCACAGGGCAAAGTGGCACATGCTTGTAATCCTAGCTACTTGAGAGGCTGAGGCAGGAGGATCACAACTTCAAGGCCAGCCTCGCAACTTGCTGAGGCCATAAGCAACTTTGTGAGAACCTGTCTGAAAATAAAAAATTAAAAAGAGCTGGAGGTGTAGCTCAGTGGTAAAGCAACCCTCGTTTAATCTCCAGTACCTAAACAAATAAATGGGTACCTAATGATGGAGTATTACACAGCCATTTAAAAGCCAAGCCAACTTCAGAGTTCATACAAGATCTCCAGGATGTTTGGAAGTAGAAGAGGCATGTAAGGGACAAATGCTGGCCCCCTAAGTTCCCACCTACATGAAGAAGTGTGCATTCATTCCTGTCTATATGTGCATGGACAGCAACTGCACAGATCTAAGAGGAAGCCAGTATCCAGAGTTGAATCTCAACAGGGGAACAAGATAGAGAAGGACAGAGGAGGACAGATAATTTCCTGATCACCTTTTCTATCAAATAGATACTTACTCATAATTTCACTTTATTTTACCCCACGTAAGTACACTCTTTGGATTCAGAGGCGTTACCATCAGCAGATACCAGGAAGCTTTCCGCAGGTAAGGCACACAGACCTGAAAGACCAAATTCCTTTAAGTCCAAACTCCCCAAAATCACAATCCAAAAAGCTTAAAATCCCAAATATCGAACTTCTATAAGCCAACTCCCAAAATTGTAATTCCCACTGGGAAAAACCAGGCTCCCTCGCAGCAGTGGAAAGCTAATTCCAGGGGACACCAGAGCTTGGCTAAAGTTACTGTCGAGCTCACGTGAGGAGGTCAGGGTGAGTTTGCACCAGCAGCCTCATGGATGAGCATCCAGGAGGTGGCCTGCAGTGGAAAAGGTGCCACGGAACTGGGCTCGCGAAGCCACCAGATAAAAACGCAAATATTATGCATGAGCCTCCAGAGAGGTAGGTAGTTATCCATAACCACTGCAATGGAATATCCCAAATGCCTGTGTCTCAGGGGGGAAAAGCACATATGAAAGACTCAAAGACACATGAAATAGTGAAATACACAGGGAGAAAGAACTAAAAACAACAAAAGTGACTTGGAGAGGCCTGGTTATAAGTATATTTGAAGAACTAAAGAAAGGATGCCTAAAAAATATTAAGGGGCAGTACTTTCTTTTTTTGCAATATCTCATCAAACAGAGAATATCAGCACAGTGGTTGAGATTGTAAAAACAAACCAAGGAAAGCTTCTGGAGTTGAAAAGTATACCAGCGAAATGAAAAATTCCCTGGAGGAGCTCAGCAGTCAGTAGGAGCTGACAAAGAAAGAGCCAGTGATGGAGAGCAGGTTGATAAAGACTGCACAATCCGAGGACAAAGAGGAACGAAGAGAAATTAACAGCATTAGGAAATGTGGGAATCATTAAGCACACCAGCCAACAAAAGTGTAATGTCTGTAACAGAAAAGCTGAAAAAGGAGCCCAAAATTCTAATAGATGATGGCTGAAAACCATCCAAAGAATGAAATATTCCATACACATAGCCAAGAAACTCATGACCTCCCAGCTCCAAATTCAGACATACTATGGACACAATGCAGAGCACAAAAAACAAACAGGAACCTTGAAAACTGCAAGACAAACCAACTCATCACACACAAGGAGCCACCAGAGGTGAACTGCTGACTGTTGGAAGCCATGGAGGCCAAAGCAATAGGTGACATTCAAAGTGGGAGTGGAAGAAACGTCTTGCAGCCAAGAATCTTACACCCAGCCACATCATCCTTCTAACATGAAAGCAAAACAAGATATCTCCAGAAAGGAAAAGACAACCAATTGCTAGAAGACTTACACTACTAGAAATCTAAAGAATTTCTTCCGGCTCATCACAGGTGACACTGGACAATATATAGAAACAAAAGCATGCTGATGCATGGAATTACATACTTAGTGTGTAAACGTCATTCTTTTAGTCAATTTTTTCACTGCTGTGACTAAAGGATCTGACCAGAACAATTTTAAAGGAGGAAAAGTATATTTGAGGGCTCACAGTTTCAGAGGTCTTAATTCATGGAAGGCTGGCTCCATTCCTCGGGGCTGCAGGTGAGGCTGAGCATCATGGTGGGAGAGTGTGACAGAAGGAAGAGCTCACATGTTGATCAGGAAGCAGAGAGAGACTCCACTCTCCAAACACAAAATTCGTACCCCATAGCCACACCCCACCTGCCTCCAGTTACCACTCGGTTAATCCCATCAGGGATAATCCACTGTTAGATTAAAGCTATAACCCAATCATTTCTTCTCCAAACCTTCTTGCATTGTCTCACATGTGAGCTTTGGGGGCACCTCACATCCAAACCATAACAGTCATATAATTGCATATTTCTTAACCTTTATTATCTTAAATGATTTTAAAAAAACAATTAAATGAAATCATGTAAATTCTGTTATTAGGCTTGCAACCTATTAAATTGCAATTTGATAATAATGGGACGAAGGAGGCAGGTAGGAACTAAACTGAATCAGAGGAAGGAGACAATGTTAAGTTGGGAACTAAAATCCGAGAAAGAAATTAAGAGGACCAGAAGTGTTAAATAAGGCTAAGATAGCAAACTTTATAACTGTGCAAGAAAGTGGAAGGAGAATTGGAGTTAAATGGGAATCACATCTCTGTATCTTGGCTGTATTAAATTCATACAAATCTATAATCTACAGTCTTATAAATTAATATGTATATTATAAATCCTGGATGAACCAGTAGGAAAAACAAAACTGGAAAAATACCTAGAGAAAAATCATTAAGAAATCTAAATGCTACTTTAAAAATATCCACTTAACACAAAGGGAAGCAGAAAATGAGCAACAGAGGAACATCAAAGACAGGACACCTACAAAACCACAACCACAACAACAGGAAAATCCACCTTATTAATAATGACATTAAACATGAATAGGCTTTAGAAAGGCAAAAATCCCCAGGCCGAACAAAACAGAAATAAGGTTAACTATAAGCAGGGTGTTGTGGTACAGGCCTGTCGTCCCAGCAGCTCAGGAGGCTGAGGCAGGAGGATCGTGGGTTCAAAACCAGCCTCAGCAACAGCGAGGGGCTAAGCAACTCAGGGAGACCCTGTCTACAAATAAAATACAAAACAGGGCTGGGGATACAGTTCAGTTGTCAAGTGCCCCTGAGTTCAATGCCCAGTACCCGCCCCCAAAAAAGTTAGTTTTTTGAAAACATTAAATAAATTGACCAAATTTTATTTAAATTGTTTAAGGAAAATCAGAAGATTCAAATTACTGAAATTAAGAAACAATCAGGGAGAAATCACTATTAAGTTTGTATGATGATCATAAGGGAATACCATGAAAAATCATATTCCAAAAAATCACACAACTTAGATAAAATAACTAAATTCCTAGAAAACCACAAACTTCTGAAACTGAGTCTGAGAGAAACAAAATATGAATAAACCTGTAACAATGACAAGACTGAACTTGTGATCAAAACTCTCCACAAACTCTTTCCCATCTGGGGAAACTCTTCCAAAGATTTGCCAAAAACAAGAAGAGGAGGAACTGTCGCCCAGTCCATTCTATTAGGTCAGCATTAATCGTTACAAAAATCAGACAAAGACATTACAAGAAAAGAAAGCTGTAAGTCAATATCCTTTATAAATACAAATGTGAGAATTCTCATCTAAATAATAGAAGCTGAATTCAGTAGCACTCAGGAATTGTACACCATGACCAGTAGTGTTTATAACCAGAATGCAAGGCTGGTTTAACATGTGAAAATCAAGTAAAGAAAAGAAATAAAGATAATCAAACCAGAAAGGAAGAAGTAAAACCATCTCTCTTTGGCAGTGACTTGATCTTATACGTAGAAAATTCTTAAGTAATTCACTATCAAATCATCAAAGGTAATAAATGACTTGAGCAAGTTCACAGAATCTTAGGTAAATATACAAAACTCAATTTATTTCTGTACAGTCTTAATGAACAACCTAAAAGAAAATTAAGAAAACTATCCCATTTACAACAACTTTGAAAAGAACAATATATGTAGGAATATATTTAACAAAACAATGCAAAACGTGTGCTCTGAAAACCATAAAAGAAGACCTACAGAAATGGAAAAGCATCCCGTGCACATAAATCAGAAGATAATATTATCAAGACGGTACAAGATGGTTAATTTGAGTGTCAACATGCCTGGACTGAGGGACGCCCAGGAGCAGATCAAGTGTGTCTGTTTCCAGAAGATCCTGGTGTGTGACTCAGCAAACAGAGTGGGGAGGACCCACCCTCGAGGTGGGCACCATCCAACTGGCTGGAAGCTCAGACGGGGCAAGAGCCACAGGCTGGGAAGGAAAGGGGAGATCCTCTCTGGCTCTCCCTTCCTGAGCAGGATGTGCTCCTTCTGCTGCAACCTTGGACGTCAAACCCCAGGTCCTTTGAACTTTGGAGTCTTTCTCTTGAACCAGCAGAGTCTCCAAGGACCTGGCCGCATTCTGCTGGCTACACAGTTGGCTTCCCAGGTCCGTGGCCTCCCAGGTCTTCTGGACTGACTCTTGCTACTGTTTCTCTGGCTCTCTGGCTCTCCAACCTTCAGACAGACTATTACGGGACTTGTCAGTTTCTATGGTCACATGAATCAATCCCCCTAATTTATACACACACACACACACACACACACACTCATTCTATTGGATTTTGTTTCCTAGGAGAACCCCGCCTGATACATGGCAATACTCCCCCAAATTGATATGCAGATCAGTGCTATCACTATCAAAATGCTAGCTGGTCTTTTTTTCAGAAATCAGCAAGTTGGTCCTAAATTTCATATGGAAATAACGACCAACCAAGATGGTCAAATCAAACACGGAAAGGAATAACAAAGCTATTCCCAATTTCCACGCCTACCACATAGCTATAGTAACAACAGTGGTATTGTATTGCCATAAAGGAAGATATACAGATCAGAGGGAAATGACAGAGTTCATAAATAAACCATTAGGATTATGGTCATTTGGTTTTCAACAAGGTTGGTGAGACTATTCAAGAGGCAAAGAATACTCTTTCAACCGAAGGTCAGCCATAACTGAATATCCACATGCCAAAGGATGAAATTGGACCCCTTTTTATACTACCCACAAAACTTAACTCAAAATAGATCACAGGCATAAATGCAAGAGTTTTAAACCATAAAACTCTTAGAGGAGAACAGGACTAAGACTTTGCGGCCCTACGGTAGGCAAAAATCACAGATGACAAAAGAAAAATTTATAACTTGAACCTCAACAAAATAAAAGACTTTTTTGCTGCAAATGATGCTATCAAGAAAATGAAAACACAACCCATAGAATGGGGCAAATATTTTCGAATCATATATCTGAAAAAATTATCTTTATCCAGAATATACAAGTAACACTCACTACTCAGTGATTAAAGATGAATAACCCAATTTAAAAAGCAGGCAAAGGATGTGATGAGACATTTCTCCCAGGAAAAACCTGTAAATGGCCAACAGCACCTGAAAAGTCACTCAACATCTTTACTCATCAGGAAAATAGAAATCACAACTACAGGGAGATACCATGTCAAGAAGAGTTAAAGAGAGACTATCTTGGTCCATTTGTGCTGCTATGACAACACACCTTCCATCCAGCCTGTCCATGTTGTATATACTACCTGCCCGTTAATGACCAAGCAGTCTTGTCAGGTATCAGGGTGACTGCTGCTGATTCACAGGAACCCTCATTTTACTTAATAGTGACCCCAAAGATCAAGAGTAACAATGCTGGAAAGTCAGATATGTCAGACAAAAGCCAGAAAGTGTTTCCTTTAAATGAAGAGATGAAAGTTCACAATAGTCAAGTTATGGAACCAGCCCAAGTGCCTGTCAGTAGATGTATATACACAATGGAGTTTTGCTCAGCCACAAGGAAGAATAAAATTATGGCATTTTCCAGGAAATAGATGGAACTGAACATCATGCCAAGTGAAGTAAGCAGAGAAGATGGTAAGAATTCATGAACAGAACTTCCAAGAAGTATGGGAGAGCATGAAAAGACCAAATTTAGGAGTTATCAGGATGGATGAAGGAGCAGAGATACAAACCAAAGGAATGCACTATCTTTTCAATGACATAATATCAGAAAATTTCCCAAACCTAAAGAATGAAATGGAAAATCACGTACAGGAGACTTACAGGATCCCAAATGTTACATCTAGGGGAAAACCAATTCGGACCTCAACTGATTTCTCAACCCAGACCCTCAGAGCCAGGAGGTCAGGGAACAAGCTCTGAAGAAAATGGATGCCAACCAAGAATTTTATATCTATAAAAATTAAGTTTCAGATTTGAAGGTGAAATAAAAACCTTCCATGATAAGAATTCACAATTAGAAAGCCTGCACTACAGAACATTCTCAACAGAATATTCCATGAGGATATGAAAACCAGCAAGGGGAGGAATTACACTAGAGGAATAGTCAAAGGAGAAACTAAATCAAATTAAAAGCCAGAAATAAACCAAAATGACCAAGTCATATCTCAGTAATAACATTGAATATTAACAGCCTAAACTCATCAATCAAAAGACATAGACTTGCAGATTGGATTAAAAAACAAGACCCAACAACATGCTGTCTCCAAGAGACTCACCTCCTAGGCAAAGACATCCACAGACTGGAGGTGAAAGGATGGGAAAAAACATGTCACTCACATGGACTGCGTACACAAGCAGGGCTTTCCATCCTCATATCAGATAAAGTGGACTTCAAGTCACATTAGTCGGAAGGAAGGCCATTTCATTCTACTGAAGGGAATTGCACAGCAGCCAGGTGTAACAATGGCAATATTTATGCCCCAAACAATGGAGCATCTATGAACGTCAAACAAACCCTCCTCCATTTCAAGAATCAAATGGGCCACCACACAATAATACTGGGAGACTTTAACACACCTCTCTCACTACTGGACAGATCTTCTAAACAAAAACTAAGTAGAGAAACTGTAGAAGGACAGCACTGTGTTCTGGGAATCTGCCCTGGGTGGCTGTATGGTGGTGGTTTGCAGTCAGACTGCACTTGCCCCCACCTAGATGGTGGAGCCCACTACACACGACAGGATGGCAGAGCCTATTTTTAAATCAATTTTTAAAATTTTACTTTATAAACTGTGTTGGAAACCAAGACCCAAACCCACACACTAGCTAGACCTGCATGGGGTCAGGATGATCAATATCATCATGGTCCACCTCCACCCCTTATCCAGAGGATGGTGTTCAGAGGTGATGAGACACAAAGAGTCTCATCGGAAATGACAGCACCTTCTGGAATCCCTCCTGAAGAACCTGCCTGGGCTCTTCACCGTTATCTTAAGGTTCTTAATAAGTAAGAGGAGCACATTCTAAACTAACACAAGCCCAGCACGGTACACTCGCCAGCCAGTGACAGTCTGTGGTTGTTACTGGAGTCTGCCAGGGCAGTGGGTCTGTCACTCCAGCTTCACTCACACATGAGGAATGTGGGGCGCAGTGAAGATTAAATGGTGACAGTGTCTCCAGGTGGCAGGACAGTTTCAGCTTCACTGTGATGTTATAGGACCACGAGCAGACATTTGGTCTGTCCTTATCCCAAACAAGATGGTCAGAATGAAAACAATTTTAAAAAGTTAGTTGTGTTACACAAATTCCACAACTGAGCAATATGCAAAGCTCAGCAGCCGTGCATTCTGAAGTAGAGATTGCAGTCCCGGCTTCCGGTGCTGGTGAGCGCGCCCTCTCTGCTTCGCGAGCCCTCCTCTGTGGACCAGCCTCAGGCCTGGCTGACTCCTGCCCCTCTGAGCACAGCCTTGCTCACAGGCCCAGTGTCCTGGGTGAGTCCCACACGCTCAGAACCAGAGGCCCACAGAGAAGAGGGATTCTGCTTATGGTGCCAGATCTCTGAGGTGCTGCTTCAAACTTACGCAAATCTCCTGGGTGTGTCCTGGGTCTGCAATGCATGGTGCAGTGCTCACAGCTGCCTTGGCCACTGGCCCCTTCCTGAAGAGACCATATAACACCAGGCATCTTCATGCACGTGCTGGTGGGAAAGGTACTAGGAAAAAGTTAGGAATGTTTGATCCACAGAAACCAAACTATGCAACGTAAGAAGCACGAACGGCATTCCATGCCTCACAGGCCTCTCTGTGACGGATGTGAAGTCCTGCTTTAAAATAAGTTGGTCACAGGGGTGATGTGACCTGGGGGACATTAAGACAGAGTCTTATCTAACAACATCAACCCTGCTACCAGTCACCACGCTGTGACAGTGGAACCCAAGTTTGAGACTGAACTCGATTGTCCACTTCTGCGGTCAGCATAAGCGGCAGGCCGCTGCAGCCCGCCAACCCCGGCTGAGGGTCAGCAGCTAATGGCAGCAGGGATGCCCACCGGCGTCAGCTCCGAGGGCCGCAGTGGGCAAAGCTGGGTTCTTCTCCATGCTCTGGCGTGGCTGTTGCAGCTCTGCGTGGGGCAACGCCCTCCAGCACTGCCGCAGAGTCCAGCAGCCCACCAACCGCTTCCCCTCCATTCTTGTCTCACAAACCCAAAGAGTGAAATCCATGGGGCCACGAAAGGCAAGAGCGAAAGGAGCAGGATTTATTTGAGTGTGAAGGATAGAAACAGAATTCCTGCAGGGGCTCAAGGGGACCCCCACAGAGGTTGCCCCTGAGTTCACTAGTGTGTATCAGGGTTTATGTAGCACTCGGGTCAACAACGTTGGTCCAGGTTCATGCTCACCAGGGTTTGGAAGATCACCGACGTTATTGGTTGGTTCTCGAGCCTGAACTTCCACTCAGGTCCGCCTCACTTCCATTTTCCCACTGCTTGCTGGGAAGCAGGACTCTGAGGGCGTGGGATGTGGATGCTGGGAGCCCTGGATGGGCGCTGTATGGCATGGGCATCCGCGCTGAGTCAGGCTGCCCCAGCCAACAGGCCAGTGAGGTCCGGCTCGCCTGTGCCCTGCTTGCTGGCCTCAGGCCTGCGCCAGCACAGCAGGCTCCCACGCGCTGTGGGTACAAGGGTTGACTTCAGGATTACCTGATGTGGCCTTCGGAATCAGCACCTTGGCAGGGTCACCATGCATACACATCCTGACTGCGCTGGGGGCTGGCAGACCCAGCAAGCAAGGTCACCTTGCCTTCTTCCATCCTGAGCTAGAGGGTGGAGGCTGGGACGTGCAAGGTTTGGACAAGTCACTGCAGCCTGAAATGACACTGATTCCGAGACTGAGATGACACTACAGACAAACTTCTCACACTCTCCATGATGATTAGCACCATGCTTGTGCACATCATCCAAAAATCGAGAGTACCCAGAGCCACGCCTCTTCCTAAAATGTCCACCGTGCAAGCCCCTAAGTGTGGACCTGCACATGGGCTGTGTCGGAGGCGATCCTCAGCTACCAGCTCCTTTCTGTTGGTGAAGTCATAAAAACTCAGAAGGGTCCGGGCAAGATGCTTCTACCAGCACAGAACCGAAGACCCCTCCCGGCTGACCTCCTCTCCAGGTGTGGCTTCCCTCTCCAGAGGTGGAGAATCATCAGGGCAAATGGTCTCCCTGGCTTGTATTCTTCCATATTTTGGCCTCCAGCCTTCAGTCATCTTGAAAACCAAGTAAACAAATGACAGAGGCCACAGGAGGACCTTCAAGAAAAAACCATCCTGTGTCCTTGGACATGCTGGGAACAGGGCTGCAGCTACTCTGGGCTTTCAACTGGAGCAGGACCAGGGGATTCCAGAGGGGAACGCTTCGCCCAGAAGCAGAGGTTTATTTTTCCTTCAAAATCTTCCTTTTACTTTTGAGAGTCTGAATGCTTGTGAGACGGAAGGCTAGGACTAGAGGGCGGATTTTAAATATCAAATCATCTCTGGATGTGTACATTGCTCACTAGACAGGAGAGGAGGGGGAGGAAGTCGTTCCCTCTGTTTACAGTGAAACAGCTCAGGAGAGGGACCGGGGAGTCTTGGGACCCGGATTCCAAGCTCTCCCTGGCAAACGGCATGATGGGTCATGAGCTCGCTGACCTAACACTTGACATTAAGTTCCTAAAAATTAGAACAACATGGCTTGTGCTATTTTTCTCACGAAGATACTGTTAAAACAAAATGGTAGACATTTAAAAGTTATTAAGACTATTATATTAATACCTGTAGAAATATTGTATTATTATTATTATTAGTCATCTATTCTTATTACCATAAATTAAGAAATCAGAAAAGCTAAACTAAATATGCTTTCCAGATTAATATTCAAGCTCTGAGGGTTAGATATCTTTCAGATCATAGTGTTTGTATGCTATGATGGTCTGGAAGCAATTAGACATTTGTTTATTCAGTTAACCAAAGGAAGGGAGGACAGGCGTGGCTTGCTTATTGTTCATCTGTATTTGTTTGTAATAATACAAATTAATATCATTCATTCTGAAAAGAATGATTAATGATTTTTAAATCTGTCTTCCTGATCCCAAACCCCACCCCCAGCAAATAATAGCTCTGAGTATCCAAAAGGGCAAGTTCTTGGGCCCCTCTGTTCACCAGTGAAGTTCTGCTCTGAGGGACGAGTACCTTTTCCTTGGCTCGGAGTCACTTACTTATGTGCCACATGCCCAGCCCATGGTGGCCTACAGCGCTGATATTTTTAAATGATTCATTACTGAGAGATAATTCATATAATCCTACACTTAACCTACCTAAGCTGTAGAAGCCAATGATTTCATATATTCAGAGATGTACAACCATCACCAAGTCCAATTTGAGTATATTACTGTCACACCCCAAAAAACCTCCTACCCATCAACAGGCTCTCCCCAACTTCACTCCAACCCCAGGGCCTTTAGCAAGCACCATACTATTTTCTTGCTCTTTGAATTTGCTTTTAATGGACGTTTCATATAAATGCAATGTTCAAATACATGATCTTTAACGTCTGACTTCTTTCACATAGCGTCCTGTTTTCAAGGTTCATCTGTCATTACTTTATTCCTCTGTGTGTGTGTGTGTGTGTGTGTGCGCGCACGTTATGGGAGTTGCTGGGACTAGAACCCAGGGCCTCAGGCATGCTGGGGAAGTGCTCTACCACTGAACTACACCACCATTCACTTCATTCCTTTTTATGGCTGAATAATATTCCATCATATTGATATTCCACATTTTTATTTACTTATTAATCAGTTTATGAACATTTCAGTTGTTTCCACTTTGGGCTATTGTGAATAACCTTACAATAAATATTCATGTACAAATGTTTGTGTGGACATTTATTTTCATTCTCCTGGATAACTGTTTCTAGAGGTGGACTTGCCAAGTCATTTGGTAACTGTTTTTAACCTTTCTGAGGAACTGGGTGACTGAAGCCGATGGTGGGCACACAATTTGTATTCACAAGAGCCGTGTGTGGAGATCAGAGCTCATTTTTGAAGACCAATCTCTAAGCTGCCTCTCTTATTTGTGCAGGTTTATTTGTGCAGACATGAGTCCCTCAGCAGGCTTGTTTCTAGAAATTACGAGGGGAGACAGCATGGGGAAGACTGTGCACAAAGGAGACTCAGGGCAAGGAAGAGCGCAAAGTGACAGAGTTCTGACGGAGCTTGAATAACAATTCAAGATACCCTGGAGCCCAAGGCGCATATCCTGTGTTCCAGAAAGGAGCGACATGGGCAATGACCAGGAGGAGTCCACTGCACCTGGGTTCTTCTGTCTGGGAAGGACAGAAGCTCTCAAGGGCAAAGCAAACCCAAACCTGGGTGAAGACGGCGACTGGGTGGGCGTCAGTTCTCCCAAGCCTGGGTGGAGTGACACCATCTCCTCAGACCCCTGCCTGGCTCCATCCCAAGGCTGCCAAGGACAGCAGCGTCAGCGCCTGTTTCCCACAGCCCCAGAGTATGGCATCCTCCAGGGGCCGCAAGGCGAACCCGGTGCGCAATGCAGGGTCTTCGGAAATGGGAGACGTTCTCAAGAGAGGGGAAGGTGTGGGGGCGGGGGCAGGAGAACCGACAAAATAAAAGGCGTCTATGGAGAGCTGGATCGAGGCCCGGCTTGCCAGGCACGCTAGTTTGCAAAACGACATGTGGTTTTCGTACTTTGCTGAGCAGCCTGTGGCGCGCAGCAGAGGACACACAGTGAGATTCTCTTTGGAAGGCTGATGTCCACTCTAGGGCACCTTTTCATTAACCTGAGTGTCACGCGCGCACCGCAGGCCGGTCGGGGCCATCGCGAAGCTCTGGAGCCAGGAGAGGGCCGGAGCCACAGGCCCTGCTGCTCCCCCGCGCC
>JAJEJO010053126.1:0-110754 GCA_020662805.1 Glaucomys volans | reverse complement strand
TGTGTGTGTGTGTGTGTATACATATTTTTTTATGAGAATTGACTCAGAAAGTCAGGATGGCACAAGTACACTAACAAGGACAACTTCTAACTTCAATTTTGTTGATCAAAATGAGACTGAATACAAGTCCCCAAAATAAAAGCAAGATGGAGGTCAAAGTCAGTATAATTTCCTGAAGAAAGAAGGAAAATGAACTGTTTTATTTTGTTTCTACATAGTCTAAGCTGTTCTTCTAAATTAACTATCTCCTGAAAAATCTTCCAATGAGTAATCTGAATTTTCCTCAAACTATTTGTTTCCATAATACCAGCAAAACAGGTTAGCTATTCCTGCACTCTTCCCACTGAGATAATCACTTTAGAGGCAATGACTGTGTGATTGTGTTCCACCTGGAGTCAGCGTCCAGTCAGTGTTCTGGATTGGACCAAGATAAGAAGCTGCACTCACCTGGATACATGGATGTGAACTTCAGGTTTCAGGTCATTCTTACTGTCTATACAAAGAAGACCTCTGCCCCTCCCCGTTTAAGTTTGATAGCTGGCCTTTTGTTGAATTTCAGCAAACCAACACCTAGATAATACAGCTATCCAATTTAGTCTTTTCTGGATGAGTAATTGCATACTTTATAAAAATTAGTGAGAAAGTATGAATTTTGTTGAAATATAGAAAAAATAAAAGGCATTTTGTTTTAGCCTTTTTGTTGCTGTGATCTACCAAACAGATAAAAACAGTATGACAGGACAAAAGATTTATTTGGGCTCACAATTTCAGAGGTCTCAGTCCACAGATGGCAAGCTCCATTGCTCTGGGCTCTAGCTGAGTCAGAACTCATGGTGGTAGAGGAAAACAGATCAGGATATAACCATCAAGAAAGAGATTAGTGCTCTATCGGAGGTGTGTGGGGCAAAGATTTTCTCCCACACTAAAGGCTCTCTCTTCACATTGATGAATGTTTCCTTTGCTGAGAAAAAGCTTTTTAGTTTGACTCTATCCCAATCATTGATTCCTGCTTTTATTTCTTGCACTTTGGGAGTCATGTTAAGGAAATCTGGTCCTAGGCCAATATGAAGATTTGGACCTACTTTTTCTTCTATTAGGTGCAGGGTCTCCAGTCTAATTCCTAAGTCCTTGATCCATTTTGAGTTGAGTTTTGTACAGGGTGAGAGATAGGGGTTTAGTTTCATTTTACTGCATATGGATTTCCAGTTTTCCCAGCACCATTTGTTGAAGAGGCTGTCTTTTCTCCATTGTATATTTTTGGCTCCTTTGTCAAGTATGAGATACCTATATTTATGTGGGTTTGTCTCTGTGTCCTCTATTTTGTACCATTGGTCTACCTGTCTATTTTGGTGCCAATACTATGCTGTTTTTGTTACTATTGCTCTGTAGTATATTTGAAGGTCTGGTATTGTGAAACCCTCTGCTTCGCTCTTCTTGCTAAGGATTGCTTTAACTATTCTGGGTCTCTTATTCCTCCAAATGAACTTCATGATTACTTGCTGTATTTCTATGAGGTTCATCATCTACAAAGTACTCAAAAATCTTTACACCAGGAATACTCATAACCCAACCAGTAAATGAGCCAAGGAAATGAACAGACACTTTACAGAAGATCTAGAAGCAATCAATAGATATATGAAAAAATGTTCAACATCCCTAGTAATAAGAGAAATGCAAACCAAAACCACCTTAAGATTTCATCTCACCCCAATTAGAATGTCTTTTATTAAGAATACAGGCAACAACAGGTGTTGGCAAAGGATGTGGGGAAAAGGGTACACTCATACATTGCTGGTGGGAGTGCAAGTTGGTGCAGCCACTCTGGAAAGCAGTGTGGAGATTCCTTAGAAAACTTGGAATGGATCCACCATTTGACCCAGCTATCCCACTCCTTGGCCTATACCCAAAGGAATTAAAGTCAGCATACTACAGTGATGCAATCACATCAATGTTCATAGCTGCTCAATTCACAATAGCTAGATTGTGAATCAATCTAGATGCCCTTCAATTGACGAATGGATAAAGAAACTGGTATATATACACAATGGAATATTACTCAGCCATAAAGAAGAATAAAATTATGGCATTTGCAGGTAAATGGATAATGTTGGAGATTGTCATGCTAAGTGAGATTAGCCAATCCCCAAAATCTAAAGGCTGAATGATCTCTCTGATAAGTGAATGGTGATGCATAATGTGGGGTGGAAGGGAGGCAAGAATGGAGGAAGGATGGATTGCATAGAGGGAAGGGAGTGGTGGGGTCGGGGTGGGGGATAAGAATAATAACAGAATGAAATAGACATCATTGCCCTGTGTACATGTATGAATGCACAGATGGTGTGACTATACTTGTGTACAATCAGAGAAACAACAGCTGTACTCCATTTGTGTACAATGAATCAAAATAAATAAATTTTAAAAAATAAAACAAATAGCAAATTAAAAAAAAAAAAGAAAGAGAGAGAGAGTGCAGACCAGGACAGTGTATGACCATGTCAAAGGCATGACAAACATATCAAAGGCATGACCCCAATGACCTACCTCCTCCAACCATACCCTACCTGGTTACAGCTACTACCCAGTTAATCCTTATCAGGAACTAGGGTACTGGATAAGTTAAGGCTCTTGTAACCCAATCATTTCACCTTTAAACTTTCTTGTATTGTCTCACACATGAACTTCTGGGAGACACCTCTGATGTAACACATTTTTAAAATTTTCTACCTAACTACAAACAATTTTATAAATATTTTAATATGTTAAGTGGTTTTGGCTTACCTAAAATCCTTCTAATTAAATTTCTAAGAAACAATAATTTTAAGTTATTAGGGTATTATTTGACAACTAGTTATATTCTAAAACAGGTTATAGCCAACCAATTTGTCAGTTGAGAATCATTTACAAAGATAATGTAGCATTACTCAGAAGGCATTGACAATATATGTACATAGATATCCATACTGAAGTATTGCTATAATATGTATTACTTGTTGTTAGTGGTCTGATTTTCTCTGTGAAATCCAGCATATCATGAGTGAAGTTCAGAATAGAGAGAAAAAGATAGGTTAATGCCACTGCTCAATAGTTAATGAGTTCACTTTTAATATTCTCCCAACCTTCAAATAATGACCTGTTATGCTTAAGGTAAACTTAAGTACTACTTCTTAAAATTTAGAAATCTTAAATTAAGATGTGAGAATAAAATCATTACTGGGGCTATTCATTTTTGTTTCTGAAAATTTCATGCTTCAAATTATTTCATATCACCATGGATAAGGAGAATCTAGGAGAAAATATGAGCCCAGAAGAACATAGATTATAATATAATAATATAATATAGTAAAAAATACATGACTGGGTTCCACTACTTACTAGCTGGATAACCTTCCCCAAATCGCTCCAATATTCTGAAACTTAATACTTTTTTTTCTGATTTCAAGATAGGTTTATTGTAAAACCCACTTTACTGTATATAATAGTAGACCAAAAAGATTCACAAAATCTCATTAAAAATGAGATCATTATTAACTGTACTAAGTTACAATAGTCATTTTGAGATTCCATTCAACAATTTCGATTATATATTGTAAGTGAAACATCTGTGTGAAACAAAGATTTAGTAATGGTACCAGTAACAATTCATATGATAAAATTTAGTAAAGATCAGTTTTTTCATATCATATATATACATATATATGCATAAATGTAATTTGAAGGTATGTTTTTCCTACAGCTTACACAGTTCCCCAGAATACTTCTTGTGGTTTGTGTGGTTCCAAAGTGCAGACCCCTATACTAAAGATTGAGAAATATGTGAACTTAATCCCTAAAATATACTTACTTAGGTATATTTGTCATTTTTCAACTGGTTACACTACAGTTATACCCATTAGCCTAAACCATAGATTTGATTCATTGATGACAAATCATGTATGTTTCATATCTCTTAGTAATTTCTCACAGATCCCATAATTAACTCTCCTACACACTTTTATTCATGGTACTACTTATTATTATTTATTATTTCCTAAAATATATAACACACCTGCCTTTTCTGCCTCAGGTCCTTCATTTGAGGCTCAGAGGTGACATGTAAAAATGCTAACCCTCCACAGGAGCTATTCAGATCTAGATGTTATTGTCAATAGCATGACTATCACATGAGATAGATTTAGGAGCTGGATAAAGCAATAACTTAATCTGAGTGAAACAATGGGGTGTGACTAAAAATAAATGTAGTTTGAAAATCAGTACTGAGTATCTAGGATTAGCAAAGATCAGACTGCATGATGAAGTATAGAGGCCCAGTGAGGTAGTTTCACTGTCACTATTTGGAAGAGATTACTTAGAATTTCTGGGTATCAACCTCTTAAAATGAACGATTTTACACCTATTAGTCCATGGGCATACTTAGAAGTTTCTTGCTTCTGAAGGAAACATATGCTGAGATGATTTTAAAATTAGATAAAAGTCGGTAAAGGGAAATAATACATTTACAATAAGGACATATTTCCATTCCAGTATGTTCAGCCATTGAGAAATTCCCTTAAGCCAGGAGAAAATTGTTCTGCAGTATAATGATGGTACTTTATTCCATCTAATTTAAACTGAGATGGAAATTGCATTGTTTAAATTCTTAAATTGAGAAAAATATTCAATGTTATTCCAAGTATTAAATAGCATTGTATAGGCCCCCAGAAAATGCTACTATGTTTAACCGTGGAAATGCTGAATGTCCAGTGAGTGGCTGAACCAGGGACCATCCTGATTGCCATTTTGTTAATAATGACCCAGTGTGAAGCAAAGGATCACTTGTGCTTTATGTGCTTGTACCATTGTGTATTTTTCTTTCTACTTCCTTCTATTACAGACAACCATGGTAAATGAAAAAAATAATCCTGTGTCTAGTGGAAATTTTTAATAGTCAATTAATTTGAGTGTAAATATGTATGATATGTATGTCAAATTTCCAGTGCTGCTTTCTTAACTTTTGATTTTTGTAACTATAAATTGAATAAAATAAGCAAAACACAACATCTCTAAAATGAGAAGTACTAGTTCATAAACAACTGATTTTAAAATTCAAATCTTAGATGAAATGATTATTTGTGGCTGTTAGGATTAGTAAAACTATTTACTTGATTTTGCAAGGGAAGGGTGGCAAGAATGGAGGAAGGATAGATAGCAGAGTTAGAATGAACTGGGATATGGGATTTAAGTTTGAAAAGATCATCTTCTTACTTATTCCCTCAAGCCCACTTCATTTTTGTAAATATATAAACAACTTTTCTTAAAGAAGTCAAGCAAGTAGCAGTTAGGTGCTAATCAAAATTTTTTAAACTAGTCAGAATTCTCAAGTTTCCCCAATAGCATTTATAAAAGAAGCAGCTGTATTTTGTTATATTGTTAAATCTGCCCTGATTGGAGTAAATGAGAGAAAGGGAGTGATTTTCTTTCTGGATATGTTAGTAATAATAATATCTCACTGATATTGTTAATAATACCTTAAATCCATTTCATGGATATTGGAAATTATTTTTCTTTCTCTCTAAATTGTGATTTATTTTTCTGGAAATTTCTCTATTTTATCTGAATTTTTCAAAACTATTGTCATAAAACTGTAAGAGTGAGCACCAACTGATACTGGAGCTGTACTGAGAAGCTCAACTAGTACAAATAAATAACAATAGCTTTGTATTTTAATGACCATTCCAGAATGAAATTGAGGCTTTGGCCCAAATGAGGAGGGGGATTAAAACCAAATTCCTTCAAAAACTTGGCACTCATTGCTTCATAAGAGATATAATTCATTGTCTTGGTCTAAACTCTGTGCAAAAACATCTCTCTTGTAAGTATGCAATCCCTGGGCCATTCTCTTGTCAGTCCAATTAATTTAAATTTGAGTTTTGAGTTTATAACACCTGTATCCAGGAAACTGCTCCATCCAGAAATTAACTTAAAAAGTAGCCTTATTTCAGTAATAGCATTGGAGTGATTGGCAAGAGAAAAATGCACCCTCTTGCAAAATCAAAATGAAAAACAAAACAAAACAAAACAAAACACAATTTTAGACTGGATACTGACAAAATCAAAACAATGTATCAATTAACAAATAATGGCACTTGATTCATTTTGTTGTTGTTGTTCTGTGATTAAAGTATTCTAAACAAAAACATAAGACACAGTTGTCATTTTCTCAGTTCCTACAGTCAGGGCAATGACAGGTGTTAGACCATGTGAGATAAGTAAGCATAATTTAGGCACATTTAAGTTAATGAACAATTGCAGTTAATTTGGAGAATGTTTGATACAAGTGTTCCAAGCAAAGGTAATAGGATGTTCAGAGGTCTCATGCTAAAAGAAACTGTGGTTAACAGTATTAGAAAAATTGCAGAACTCAACAGAAATTTGGATAACAGTGTGATAAAGCTGGAGAGGTGAGCTGAAGCAAAAATGCACAGCTCTTTTAGGCTCTGTAGGGACTTTGAATGTTACTATAATCAAGAAACCATTGTGGCAGATATAAGTTGGGAGTGTTCTAAAGCAATTACTCTGGTTCCTGCTTGAGAAATGGGACAGAGGATGCAAGGGAGAAGAACACTCAGGATGCTACTACAGTAGTTTAGGACAGTCTGGGAGAACCTAAAGGAAGATATGAGTCACAGAAAGGAAGGGAAAGGCAAGCGTGGAGCAGGGTTTCCAGATGCTTGGCTTATGTCTTAGGATGTCACACCATATTCATTGCAATATGGTGGACAAGGGAAGGAAATGATGATCTTCATTAAAAAAGTTAAGTTTGAAACATCTGTGGAAAAAGCAAGTATAAATAAACCAAAATGTGGGTGTTCTATACTAATAGACAGCAGATGGAATAAATGATATCACATGGAAGTGATATCCAAGAGAAGTGGACAGAGAAGAGAGCATATCTTATTTCTATCTCGGTGGATTACACAATAAAAACCACAGATTAGGTGTGAATCTACCTAGAAAAATCAGGGAAGGGTTTCTGGAAAATACAGTGATTTCAGTAGGTTTTGAAGGATAACCAGAAATTTCTCTTATATGTGAGGAGGAAAATATAATTCCAAGAAAGATGGGGAAAAAAGAATATGAGTATAAAGATGAAAGAAAGCAGACAGAATGGTCCAAAAACTCACTCATTTCAGCATTTCTTTAATTTCAAATGTATAGTGGCAGAAACCCAAATATAGAGTGATACATAGGCAGCAACTGTAAATAAAGGGCTTTGACTCTTAAGCAAGTGAGGCTTTATTTTGCCAAAAAATAATGGGGAGTTGGTCACATATTTCAACCAGAGGAAGGATGTGACTGAATTTGCAATTTAGGAAAAATAACTAGCTGAAGAATGAAGACAAAATTAGAATAGTTTTTCTTAAATCATGTCAACACTAGATTATTAAGAAGGTAATTTTACAAGAAATGAAATTGTCCTATAATCAAGGAAATTTGGAAAATACTAAATTAAATAAAGGTATCTTTACTACAAGACTTCTCAGAGATTGATGTATTTATAAATATTGATAATTCTCTGAAAAAAAGGGTAAATTTACAGTTTCTCGAAGTTGTTAGAACATGGTACCATTTCTTCAAATAGCAACCCAAGACTGTTTTCCACAACACTTTGGTAAAGCATTTGTTAAAATGCTCAAATTTAATAGTGTTTAGATGACATTGTTCCTTTCTGCAAAGGTTTTACATCATAAAAACAGACACATTGAAAACAGACAGAGAAAAATGCTTGGTGAGTGGAAGGGTGGAATCTCCCAGAGTTAATCAACCTTTAATTTGAATTACTTTCTACTAAGTCCATGCCTGTGAGTGCCAGGTTGTCACATCTAAGGTAAACTGAGGCAAAGCAATGACCAAATATTGAGTTTTCTAAGTGTTGGTACAGAGACAAGTGTGAGCAGGCATACTGTGCAGTCCTGTGTGAGGACCCTTCTTGGTCACTGTGTAAGGTACCAATAGACTTGGCTACACTTAGGAGGGTTGGTACAGTAATTATCTCAGATGGGTGAGATCTAAGAGAGTTCCATTCGCCCAAGTGTCACCCTTTCAACTAAACATAAAAACAAAACAGGACTCTTCAGAGACCTGTTAAAAATAAGACAAGATCAAATAAAAACGCAAAGGAGGAAAAAACGAACTTTACTAATGAATGATCTCTCCTTTACTTCTTGGCAAGTAATGCATAACTGATTTTTCTCAGGACCTAGCCCATTCTTTCCATTCCCCATCCCTTTTTTTTTAACAAGTATTATTATTTTGTCCTAAAACAGGAGATTCAGCCTTTGTTTAGCCTGAAGTTTAAACATTCACCAAGCCTTCTGAGTATTCTGATGGAGTTTCCTGGCATCTGCTTCATCCTATGCTTTCCAGCCCCTGTGACTAGCTTAGATTTCTTTGATTTATGACTGTAAGAAAAAAATTGAAGTTCTCCAAATGTCAACCCGGACCACTTGTAGACATTCTGAAAAGAAAGCTCAGGACCCTAATTCCTTAGTTTTCTTAGGAGTGTAGCCAACAGGAACATTTGACACATATAGAATAGTCCCTGACTTTAGGTATGGAATTGACTGAAGCACTGAAGGTCCTAAAGATATTTCTGTTACAATGCCATTCCCACCCAAATCCTTTCTATCATGATGAGTCATAGTGGCCTTTTTATATTTCCATTCAGCACTTATCCCAATTCAATACACCAGTCAAAAATTGACTAATATTTAGAAGAAGGACATCTGCTCTATGTGTGACAATCTGCTCAGTGCTTTAGGGGAATTCCTTTAAAATAGTCAGTTAATTACATCAATGTTCATAGACTGAGTAAACCCATGAGTGATTTCCTTCACAGAATCACTTGAAGAAGTGAAATTAATTCTGATGATACTAGTATTGCTAAATATATTTTAAAACTACTCATTTGGAATAACACAATTTACAATTCATGCAAGACTCAATCTCATGTTTGCACAGTTGTAGCTGATACAGGGCATTAAATAAAAAAAAATTATCATCCTATAGTACTTAACTGTAGGAAAAAAACAAAAACATTTCCATGGAGACTGGCCAATGAACAGGGTACCTGCTCTGTGCACAGCAACCTAAGCAGTGCTTTCAAATAATGAGATGTCTTTCAAGCAACTTGCTGATCATATACATTGTTAATAGACTACATGCCTCCTCAAAAGATTTCTTTGACAAAGTATCTTAGGAAGCAATATATGATACCATGATTTGCTAAAATATTCTTGGAAGTATCCATTTGGCATTGGTTTTAGACCCCATTTACCAGCGATGTAAAAGACTTATTTATGTTTGATTACCGTTAATGTAGGACACTAAATGAAAACCTAAGTCCTACTGTAGTTCAGAGTTGGGAGAATGCTTCAATAGATCTTGACAATAAATGAAAGAAAGAAAATTTAAGCTGGGCCATGAATACAAATAGGATTGAAGATATGCAGAGATAGACAGAACAGAGTCTGTGCAGGTGCAAATGTGTACATAAAGGTATTGATAAAGGGCAACACAAGCTCTATTCATAGGAGAGCGAATAGATACAGCTAAACTATTTAGTTTAGGATAAACTATTTAGTGTAGGAGAAGAGAAACAAAAGTAGTTAGACTGTTATGACAGTTTGCACCAAATTGTGGAGTGCTCTGGACTAACACGATACCACTGACTGCCTAAAACCTCACAGCAAAAATACTTTGCTATTTTTCTATAAACTTCCCATTAATAGTTTGGTGGGATTTTCTGTTTGGCAACACTTTGGGCTTCCTATTGCTTTCATTAGCTATGATAAGCAAGATGCCTATTAAAGATTTCTAAATTTTCAAAGCACTTTAATCTTAATTTATTAGATTTTTAAGGTTAAATATGTTTGATGAAGACTCTATCACCTTTGGAAATTCAGTATAGAAGAAGTATGAATGAATAACAGGTGACCCACTGCATTATAACGTCTAATGAAAAATGTGGCTCTTTTTCCAAAGTGATTCATGAAATCACTTTGAAATTCATGAAATTGGGTAAATTATGGAAACTTGCAAGAAAAAAAAATCAACCTGATTTTTCAAAGGAGGGAATTTTGGAGCTTTATTTTAGTCTGTACCTCATTCTTTAATTCATAATTTCATAGGTACTTTTTGCTCTTCTTTTTTTCTGCTATTCAATTTACTTTCCCATCTTAACTCAGCGTTAAGTCTCAAAATCTCCCACTTTGGTCATTATGTTAATCACCAAGGCCATGCTTTGAATGGTTATAATAAGACAAAGATGATCTTCATTTGGAAAATTCCCTTTGTGTGTACTTTTCAAAAGTCTTTGGGCAATCATTTCCCTCCTCATTCCTGAGTATTCAGTTATGCCTATGACCTCAAAGAAGATCACTGAACACTTGCATTAAGTACCATGAGACCTAAGTCAGGATAGTATTATAAAACTTTCTAAAGGGAAAAAAAAACTAAATTAAAAATTCATACGGAGGGCTCTCACAGAGGAAGAGAGTCCTGAGATTAGTTAAACCAAAATGTTTAATTTAAGTTTAATCCAAGCAAAATATAGAGGTAAACAAATGCTGTCAGAAAGCATGGAGGAGGTAAGTGTTCAGAGGAGAGAGAATTTGGGTCTGTGAAGGAACCGCGCATGACTTGCAAAGATGCAATAAGGAATGTGATAGAGCGTTGGGGTGGGGGAATGAGTAGGAAAAGGTTGTAGGGGGCAATGAGTAGTAGGGAAAGGGTGTCCAGAGCTGGGTCATGAAAAGTCTTAGATGCCATACACTAATTTTATGCCTCCTGAAGGTAAAAAGATGTTATTGATGAGTTTTAAGCCTGGGGTATTACACACAAAGATACAAAGTAGAAGTACCGACCTTATATAACAATGTAGAGAATGGATTAGGAGTGTGGACAACTGGAGACAAGAATTCAAATAAGAAGATATTCTAACATTCTGAATGAGAGATGATGGAGGCTTAAACCAGAAAAAGAGCAGAGCAAGATTCTAACAATTTCATAGGAAAAAATTAACACATTTTGTACTTTATTGGATGTGAGGAGTGAGCAAAAATAAAATGCTTGTTGTGAATTTTAAAAGTACAAAATATAGATACATAATTTTTCCTTCAATTGCTCAAAATATTAGTTTTTATTTAATTCTAGTCGTACCATGATATTCTGTCCTTCAGTTCAGGGATAGAATTTCTTGTAATTACATGAAATTGTCTTTCTCCTAATCTGAAGTTACTCTTAGCACATATTGTAAGAAGGATTTTCACTGTATTTATATTTAGTTAAATTCCTACCATAATGAATGCTAATTGTCTTTATCCAGGTATAGGTCTGGCAATGGCTTCTCTTCCTTGCTGTGTAGCCCTAGAGTGTCACTCTCTCTAATTGCTTTCAGTTTATTTCCCAGGTGGTGAGGAGAGAGATTTTATCCTAATTGGATCCAAGCTGAAGCCAGGTCCTTCCTTTTATGAATTATGGACCCTCTCTCAGATTCATACCAATGGACATTCACCTGATGCATCAGGATGAGGGACTTGGGTTTGAAACCCCTGTCTGGTGGCCTACATAAGTAAAATAAAAATTTTCAAGATGGAAGTTCCATGAAGAAATAATAGCAATCCATATCCTACAAGCACAAGTCTGAAAACAAGGATTTCATTCTCCTTTGGTCTTCGCCAAATTGGCAAAACTGCTGTGACCCAAAAGAGGGTCTGCATAATGGACTTAGCATAAATGGGCTTGTTTCTCCTACTGAGATAGAGGCTTCATTTTATCAAGTTCATAAAGTCAATGGAAAAGTTTTAGTTTTAAATGGACTTTTAAAGCTCCTCCTTTTTCTTCTTTTAAATCAACATTTTCCACATTGTGTCTTTATTTTTTTTATGTGTTAACCCACAAATTGAATACAGCCTGTGCTTGGCAAATGAATATTAAATGCTTTTTCCTGGAAAATGTGTTTGCTCATTAAATTTGACAGTCATTGCTTATGTGGTAAATGTTGTCAGTGCCAAGAACTATCTGGCATGGCTGCCAGCTACAGGTCCATTATTTTAATTGCCTTTAACCTATAATCAATATTTACTGCTTTCCATAGAAAGAGACTGCATAGCTAAGCAGTAAAAAAAAGTGAGCTTATTGTTCTGCACCTTAGTTTCTACTTTTACATCTAAAAGATAATATTAGATGTTTCCTCTGTGTAGTTCTTTATCAAAACATTCCTACCATTTACTTTGGGAGATGCTCACATCAGCCAGATCCTGCCTATTTCAAATGAAATAGTTTACATTTATGGCTCAGTGAAACTTAAATTCCACATCATCATAAAATTATCTACGTCCTTTTGTTTTTGTCATTGGAAGAAGGATCTGAATTTTAATTGCGTTTACTGATGAGTGCATACTTTCAAGCATAAAACCTTCAGGATTTGCTCTGGGAATTTGGAGAAGAACGAACCCTGCAGATAAGTCACAAATCTCTAACTGGAAGGAAGCAGAATGTAAAAGCTGAAATGATACTTTGATCATTTAAACATGCAAGTTGACAATGGGGAGCCATTGAAGATTATTAAACAGAGGAGCAGCATTATACAAATGGCAATGTAAAAAGATCACTCTGATGGTAATGTGAAGAGAGACTATAATAGTGGGGTCAGGGAAAAAGACAGGTTTTAATGTACACAAACATAGGAACCAAAAGAATTACAGCAATATTGTGTATCAGGAATATTATAACTCTGAGTGTGTGCGTGTATGTAGAACTTGTCACATGAGTTCATTGTATGATGTTTTTATAATAAAAATACTTGGAAAGAGTTTAAATTTTCAAATATCAGGGATTGGTAAAAAAATAATTTATGATTTAGTTTTATGAAGCTGTTGACTTTGAGTTTTAAATTCTAAGAACATTTAAAAATTATGATGTGCATCCTGATCTCAAGGAGGAAGCAAATAGGTAAAGTGATATAGTCAGTGACAGAAAGCAAAGAAAGTATAAGAAAGATACAGATAAGGTAGTTTATTTGGGTAACAGAACTCTCTCTGCCTCAGATTTTCAGAAGCTGAAAATATGCTTTGGTTTGAATTTTTCTCCACTACCACAGTGACATTATTCAAAAGTGGGACATTTAGAGGCGATTAGGCCAGGAGGGTTCCATCCTTATAGATGGGATTGCTTGCCATTATATGAGTTGGAGTGTGCCCCATTCCTTTGCTTCTAACCATCTTCCACCATAAAATGATGCAACAAGAAGACTGACCAGATGCCAGCATTTTGGTTTTGCACTTTCCAGCTTCCAGAACCATGAGAAAACAAATGTCTCTTCATTATAATTTGTTGAATCTCAAGTAGTCTGTGATATCAGTGCAAAATATACTAAGACCCAATAGGTTCTGATAACCATTCCATCCAGAGAGGGACAATAGACCACCTCATCAGGACATGCCAAGAAACAATGACACCTATTACGACATCATTAATCAATCATGTTCCTACAGACAAAATGGAACCCACTTTATTGAATGGTAATTTTTCAATTAGAAGGGGGGCTGTATAGAGTTTAGAGAAGGAAGTGGATTACATTTCAAATGAACAGCTATGTTACCAACAACTGATAGCTATGAAGAAGGCCTGATAGATGAACTTGAGGGAGTTGCAGAAAGATCTGGCTGTATAAACAATTTTAATTTGAAAGAAAATATTAATTTCTTACCTAGTCTATGAAGCATCCCTGATACTATAAAGAGATTGTGGATGGTGTGAAAACATTGCTTCATTTAGCAGATAAATGGTATGCCCATGTAAAGTAAGGTAATAATTCCTTAAGAGGTCAAGCTGTATGAGGCATGGTGTTACATACAATACATATTTTTCTTCTCAAGATATATAATATGATTTGGTGATGTGTAGAGTTAGGATGATCTTTTCAAACTACTCTGGAAAATAAACTGTTTTATCTATTAAAAATATTTTATAATAGTAAGCAGTTACTGGAACTTGAAGATCAACTTAATTATTGTCAACATTATAATACAAAATGCTGCCATTGGGTAGTTCAATCAGGGCAAAAGTGGAATTTTTAATAAATATATTTGAGAAAACTGGCTCACCATTTAGATAAAATAAATACAACAATATCCTTGCCTCATTCTATATAGCTGCCAAGTTGTTCAGATGGGTAAAATATTTAAATATAAAAATAATCCATAAAATAATGTGAGAAACCTTGTTAGTTTTTAAATGTATTTTGTACTCAGGATCAAACACAAGGGCACTCTACCACTGAGTTATATCTCCAGTACTTTTTTTTATTATTATTTTTCTATTTAATGACAGTCTTGCTAAGTTGTTGAGGATAGCCTTAAACTTGCAGTCCTCCTTCCTTAGCCTCCTGATTCACTGGGATTATAGGAATGTGCCACTGTACCTGGCTAGTTTTTAACTTTTTGAAAGAATTCTATGAATGAGGGAAGCCTGAGTATGGCAATAAACTTAGACAACATGAAAGATAACCTTGAAAATTTAAAAGAGGCCTTAGAAAACATTGAAAAAGCAATGGATAGAAGGAATCTACTTCAACATCATAAAGGCTACATATGATAAGCCCAAAACCAACATCATAATGAATGGGAAGAAAATGAAAGCATTTCCTTTAAAATCCAGAACAAGGCAAAGATTTTCACTCTCATCACTTCTCAATATATCACTAGAAATTTCAGCCAGAGCAATCAGGCAAGAGAAGAAAATCAAAAGGATTAAGATAGAAAAGGAAGAAGTCAAATTACCACCATTTGCAGGTGATATGATCCTATACTTAGAAGATCCAAAAGACTACTAGAATACTGCTACAGCTAATTTTTAAAATTCAGCAAAGTCAACATAAAAAATTCAGTAGCTTTCCTATATACCAATAATGAATTTGCTGAGAAAGATATCAGGAAAACAACCTCATTTACAATAACTTCAAAAAATAAAATTTAAAAAATCTAGTAATAAATCTAACCAAGGATGTGAAAGATCTCTACAATGAAATTAAAGAAATGAAAGAAAATGAAAAAATAAATTGCATTAGACACTAGAAGATGAAATGAGACCATATCTTCATGGATAGACAGTATTAACTTTTTTAAAATAGGTATATTACCAAAAGCAATATACAGGTTCAATTCAATCCCCAACAAAATGCCAATGATGTTCTTCACACAACTAGATATTCTTAAAATTTTTGTGGAAGAATAAAACACTCAGAATAGCCAAAGCAACTCTAAGCAAAAAAGCAATGCTGGAGGCATCTGGATACCTGTCTCCAAATCATACTACAGAGCTATAGTAACAAAAACTGCATGGTACTAGCATAAAAACAGACATAGTGAGCAATAGTAAAGAATGGAATACACAGAGACAAACCCAAACATCCACAGTCATCTGATTCTTGACAAAGTTCCCAAAAATTTATATATTGGAGAAAAGACAACATTTTAAACAAATGGTGCTGGGGAAATTGGTTATCTATATGTAAAAGAATGAGACTAAGTCCTTTCTATTCACCCTGCACAAAAATGCCCTCAAAATGGATCAGATACCTCAGAATTAGACCATAAACTATTCAACTCCTACAAAAGAAAAAAAAAGAGAGTCAAAATTCCAACATACAGGTGCATGCAACGACTTTATCAACAGACCCCCTAAAGCTCAAGAAATAATGCCATGGGTTAATAAATGGGATGAAATCAAATAAAAAAACTCTATATAGCAAGGGAAACAATTAATAATGTTAAGAGAGAATCTACAGAATGGGAGAAAATCTTTGTAAACTCTGGCAGAGGAGCCACATACAAATATATACACATTGTATATATTATATATTTTATATATATATATTATTTTGCAGGAAAACAGATGGAACTTGAGAAAATTCTACCAAATTCAAGAAAGCCAAATTCAAGAAAGTCAAGGGTCATATATTTTTCTCTCATATGTGGAAATTAGAGAGGAGAAAGAAAAAGAGAGCAGGAAGAATCTCCTGAAAATTTAAGGGAGATCACTAGAGGAAAGGAACTGGACAGAAGCAAGAAGGAAGGAAAAGGGGTAATGCTGGGGAATAATACTGACTAAATTATATTGTTGTATCAAGTAATAATATGTAACAAGAAACCCCACTGTTGTGTATAGTTATAATGCATCAATAAAAATATGGATAAAAAGGTCTCCATGGACCCATTTGCACACAAATACATACAAAAACCTCTCCTACATCCTTCATGTGATATATAGCTTCTGGGTCATCTCTTTATGATTTTAGTCTTCATATATTCTCCTTCCCTTAAGTGTAGACTACACTTTGTAAGTAGTTTCTTAGAAAAGAATTTGTAAAGAACGATGAGTGTTACTTCCATGATTCAGTTACAAAGAAACCGTGGCTTCCTCTCTCTCTCACCCTGGTTTTTGCTCTCCTTCCCATGCCTCACCAGCTGCCATATCATGAACACACTTGAGTTCACTATGGAAAGGCTCATGTGGCAAGGAACTGAGACTTGACAGCAACTACATGAGTGAGCTTGAGAGCAGATCCTGTCCTAGGTGAGCTTTCCACCAGTGTAGGCCCTTGATCACAGTGTAGAGGAGACCCTGATTTAGAAGCTCCCAGATCAGCTGCACCTGTTCTTCCATCTGTTTCCACAGAAACTGAGACAATAAATGTTTATTTTAAGCTGGTAAGTTTTGAGACAATTTGTTACACAGCAATGCATAATTAATGAACCTCATAATTCTTGAAGTATAAGGTAAGTCATATTGACAATGATTGAAGTTTAATAATGCCCATTTTTAATAATGTGGTTGGGGACATGATTGAGACACTCATTATTGTTTGTGATATATAAATTGGCTTGTTTTATATAGGCAGATAATTTATTAATATATATTGAAGCTTTAAATGCTCATGCTCATTGATCCAGCAATTTATCTGATGAAGTATCTATGCAAATTCACAAAATATGTGACCATCAAGAGAGGAATGGTTATTGCAACTCTTATAAATAAAAAGGTCTTTCTAATTAGATATGCAAAGTTACCAAACAAAAATTAGTTACATTTGCATTATTCCCTTTTTCTTTTACTCAGTTTTCTCAAGACTTTTCATCCTCCTCCAATGGAGTTTTCAGCAATGTTTATTCCACATTCTTAGTAAAATAGTTTGGATATTACAATAGTGACTCTGGAACCAAATAGCCTGGCTCAGCCTCTTCTGGCATGACCTTGGATAGGTGTTCTGTGACTCAGCTTCTTCCTAAGTTAGGTTGGAACAGTCTCATTGCTATGCTGGGAAAATCAGATTAACATAAGCCAAGACTTAGAATAGTGTCTGAAATACAGTACAGACTATGTAAGCCTCAATTCTTTTCTAAACTGTTATTTATATTTGAACATGAGAAATTTTCTCTAGATTAGATATTCCCTAAAAATTAATTGGGAAAGGTATAGGGCAGAGTTGAGCTGCAGGTATTTCAAAGATGTGGTCTTTGGATAAGCTCATCAGTTCTGTCCTTGATGTATGTTTCTTCTTGGTGTGATCCACATCCAGGGTTTTCCTCCCTGGTTAGCAGACAACCTACATAGTTCGAGGAAATCCCTTATCTTAGCTGATTTCTATATATTGCTCTGAATATTTAAAATAGTTATTGTTTTCACTGATATTAGGAAAATATGCTATATAGTCCCTTTCAAAAGACAATTTTTAAAAAGCATTCTTTGATCCCACCAATGGCTGATCTGTTTCCAGATGAAACCACAACTAGCAAAATCTGATTTCCTGGCACCATTCTTGAGAGTACAAAAACCAACTCAGAAATGCTCACTGAAATCTTTGGCATTAATGATGGAATGGACTGAGACTAAATTTCAACTGGAGGGCAGCTGCCTCAAAGAATATTTGACATTTATGAAGCAACCAGTGTTGGATGGGCAGATAAGTTTAAAAGAAACACTGGATCCCGGCCAAGCTAAAATGTTCCAGATTTATCTTATTTTCCAGTAGTAATACAACTTGTCAGAAGATAATTGTGAAAAAGACATAGAAAATGTTTTAAATGGTTAGATATTGATGGTGGAGACCCAGGGAGGAGGAAGTCCTGACCTACCACAGCAATAGAGACCAGGGCTTTGTTTCACAGATTCACTTGATGCTGAGTAGGAGCATTCATAAAACAGGTAAGGTAAGGTGTGAATATGTATGATGTATTTGAATGTGGAGAATTTACTAAAAATCTAAAACAATAGCTATTTAATTTTGCATTAAATATCAAGGAAAACACTTGTAAATCATAGTTATTTCTACTTACAATGCAATTATTTCTGTGCAAGACAAAAGAAATGTATGGATAAAATGTAGGGTGGTCTCCATTATCTAGTCTGGAATAATTTTAGAATAAATTTTCTAGTCTATTCTTTGAAAAAATAACAGATAATGCTGGTACTTATTACCATATTAGGCTGATCTATATTGCTAGGACATTTCTATCAGCAGAAGTGATAAAATTACTGAGTACAATTTATGTAATATTAAAATCTGGGCATGTCTAATGTATCATTTTAAAAATTTTAATCAAGTTTTCTTTGAAAGGCTCTTTCAGAAGGGTAGACCACTTAGGCTCCTGAAAACTGTTTAAACTTTCTGGAAGAGATTTAAAAGTATTGAAATTTCTTCAGAATTACAACATGAATAGGTAACACAATATATGTAAAATAACATATAGCATATGACAAAGTATAAATATAAGATTTTTTACCAATACTACTATGTACTCAGTAAAATTCTATTTAAAATGTTTTTTATTTGTATCAAGTATTATTCCTTCTAAATATTTCTACCTTAAATGTCTAGGCTTTTGTAGCACTTGAAAATATATTCGGTTATTTCTAAGGAATGTTAAATGTAAAAATATTAACAGTCTAAATTAACCAAAATGTCCAAATTTTAGGCTTAGTAAGAATTTTTTGAAAATAAGTGATTTTTAAAAAAATATATGATGAATTTTCAATACCTATAGGAATATCTGTATGTATTGTGTTGTGATATTGTCATCTGAATGTACATGTGCTTTAACTCTTTGTTAACTATTACTAAAGAGAGTTTTTCTGTAAATTAACCTGAAACTCACGAAGGATCTGAGATTTTCCCCTCCTTGTAAGTTAACAAATTTCATGGATGCTGCCAGTTTCATGGATAATAAAAACAGACACAATATACCTGAGTTAGAGATATGGGACTCTCTTACGCAGTGCACAGTAAGCAGCATGACTAGTGTATTTGTATAATATCCCTTTACCCAAGTCCTTCAGGACAAATAAGCCCTGAACACCTGCACACGCAGAAACTTCTGTGCAGGAAAGGCACTCTGAGCTTAGAAAACTGAAGCATTTTTTTAAAAAATGGGCAATGACAGTTTTCCTTTGCTCTGAAGGAAGACATTATCTTTGTTCCACTACACAGTAAACACACCTGCCTTTGCTCCAGAAAGAAACACTATTTCTGTCAAGGTGGTTCACTAAACCAAAATCACTGATACTCTGTAACAAATGGAAGTTAATTCCTTCTTTGCAAGATGTTGAAAAACATAAAGGATCCATGGAAATTATCTCCCAACAGACATGAATAAAACAAAAGTACAGCATCACATTTCCAGACTTACATTGATTTAGTATTTTAACACCAAACCCCCAAAGATGACTGCAATCACCAGCTAAGAAGAATTTGATTCTTACTAATATTATAAATCACAATATTATAATGTACTGATCTCTGGCGGATATTTGCTATTAGGTCATATCTAAATTAAAAGCTTTATTTATAATTACTCTATTTAATGAAAGAAATAGAACTCAATAAGC
The DNA here is from genome assembly GCA_020662805.1 of Glaucomys volans. Taxonomy (NCBI): domain Eukaryota; kingdom Metazoa; phylum Chordata; class Mammalia; order Rodentia; family Sciuridae; genus Glaucomys; species Glaucomys volans. The sequence goes on along the minus strand of JAJEJO010053126.1, from coordinate 90,831 downwards.
ATTAAGTTATAAAAATAAGATCACAGTGAATGATTTTCAACTAGGCAAATATAGCGGAGATGCATATGATTTCTTCCAATTAAAAATATCAAATGAAATACATATTTTGTAACTATTTATAGAAAAATCTATGGAGTCTGTCAGTTGAGGAAGGAAACAAAAATACATTATTTAAATTATATTTATTTACCTTGATATGTCTAGAAATGTCTGGCTTCTTTGAACATTCTATCTTGGAATAATTGCATACAATTTTGAGTACCTTGCTGTGATAAATTCTTAAAATATATCTATCATCTTACTTTCAAAAAAGACATAAATTTCTTTTAGAGTAGTTTAATATTTAAAAAGAAATCCATGTAGCTATGGTACCCCATTTACACCAATTTGTGGCCAAGTTAGGATATGTCCAAATCAAGAAAGTTATCTTTAGATATTTCTCATTTTGGATTTACAAATATTTTCAAAGGCACAGAAGAGTGAAAAGAATAGAACAATGAAAATCCATCAACCTCTCATATGAATTAATAAATTTTTATGGTTTTAGTGTGTGTTTTCTTTCAGAATAACTGAAAGGAAGATAATGTTGAGGAATTTCTCTTGTACCTACATAGTATATTTTCATGTTTTCTCCTTAAAATGAAAAATATCAGTTCTCACATTAATATCCTTATCTTACAATAAAATGGTTTTTAAATTATAATGTCAAGTTCCATCAAAAAGAAGTCTACTGATTAGAAGTTTAGGATTCTTTGTTTTTAACATCAACATATGTTCCAATGTGTATGTATAATCAGAATATTATTCAAGAGTTACACACACATCTATTCTGTGTGTATACATGATAAATTTGCTAATCAATAAATCTATCAGCTTTTGATTTTTTCAACTTTAGTGCTATTTAGTAGCTCATTTAGATATTCTTTAAAAAATAACAGATTTTATTAAAAAATTACTGCTTCCATATGTATTTCATCCTTTCATGTCTATCATCCTCTAGAGGTAATTTTTTCATTATTTATGATTGAACTTTGCTCTCTACTTCACCCATTCTGCTTTGAAAAAATAAGCATAAAGGACATAGATGACAGAAAGAAAGGTACATAAAATTTATCATATTAAATTGTTATAAGGAGTCCTGTAACTTTTTCTTCTACTAACCATGAATTAATTGCTCTAAGCAGTGTTTCTTCTTCCTCCTCCCTTCCCTATTCATCATTCTCTTCCTTCTTTTTTCCTTCCTCCCCCTCCCCTTTTCTTCCTCCTCCTCTTTCAGTTGGAAAACCACCATCTAGAGTTACCACATAGGTTACTCAATCAGTCTCTTATGACAGTCATTTTGATTGTTTCTAAAAATTTGCTATAACAAATGTTATGTAAAGAAAATTTGTGCATATACAATTTTGACTTCATGGAGGAATACCGTTAGGGAAGATTCCTAGAAATAGATTTCTAAATCAAACAAATGCATAGGTCCTTGTACTGCATATTTCAAAATTCTCTGTTATGGTGTAATGTTTGGAACTCACACCAGCAATTAATAAGAATGATGGTTTCCCCACAGCCTCATCAACAGATTGTATTTTCAAGCTTTTGATTTTTTGCCCATCTCATATACAAGAAAAAAATGTCTTTACTTTCAAATTTTCTATTCCTCAAAATTAAATACCCAGACATGCCTACATACTCTTCTCTTCTTTACATGTGTTCAGTTTGTGCACAAATGAAACACAATCACAAGAGCAATACATTTTCAGGCATTTCTTTACATGGTACCATGTTAAAAGAACATTATTAATGATGTCACTTGCTCAATTTATCTATTCAGGTATCATTTGGTACTGGTGATCAAATGTATAATGTGGTAGTAATTGAAGTCTTTATTAATCACAGGCCAATGATTGGTCTGGAAAAACAGGTAGTGACAAAAATTGAGGGAACAGCCCATTATAGGTAATTACACAAGGTATTTGGCTGAAAAGTCACTAAGGTTTCATAGCAGGGGAAATATATGTTAAAAGGCAACTTTACTTCTTTGTATACCACCTGATAATTTCACTGAATGTTTTACTATTACACTTTATTAAATTTAACTTTAAAATCTACTTTTGGTTTAATTTTTTTAATCAAGATGACATTTTAAATGCTTAAGTACTTTAAAACTTAATCGATGGCTGTGATCCAAACTTCTTAGGTCATATTCAAACTCTGTAGCTTCACTCTATTCATGTATACATGTCAAGAATGAATGCCATGATGAAAATCCAGACTTGAAAATTAATTCTCTTTTATGATTCTTTCCATTAACTGCCCAAGCCCCTGTGGCAGCCAGCTGGAACACCACCTTACTCCAGCTTATATAGTGCAGTTAAGGACTTGGAAAGAGGGCCAATCTTCAAACCACTCGGGAAAATCACATGGATTTATAGACCTGGGTAGAAATTTAGGGATAATAAAGTCCAAATCTCTGGTTTTTTAGATTAGTAAACTGAAGCATAAAAAGGTAAATGAGTGCTCCAGATTAGATGTCAGGCATATCCCATAGTAGCACCTCGAACTCTATTTTGTATACTTCTAGTCCCATGTGCTCCTGTGGAGAGGTGTTTCCCTTCAATCATTTTACTTTTAATCAACAGTGTGTGTGTGAGTGTGTGTGTGTGTGTATGTGTGTGTGTATCCTAAGTGTAGTATACCTCTTATAGCTACATTTTAATAATGGAATATTATGATGTTTGGGAATTTATTTTGCTTTCTTTATAGTAGTAAAATAACTTTTAATTTTGTGAAGTGTGATACACTGAAGCATAAAGCATACTCAAACCGTGCAAATACGTTTCAAGTCTCTTAAAAGAGCAAAATTGCAAGGTTACATTTTTTTTCCACTAAGGTAAAATGATCTCATTTCTCCCACTTGCTCTATGTGTTACTAAAGTGGTGTCCTCCTTTGTTACCATAATATGCTATTTAGACATATTTTACATATAAACATATACTATGTAGTCACTAATAACCTGAAAATCATTGCTATGAATGCATGCAAGAAATGGGAATAAACAAATACCTCCAAATATCTGTTAGCTCTTATAATTTTTAATGTACTATATAGTTTTTAAAAGCCGAGAGGCTTACTTGGTAGAACATAAAAGTCCCATTTGGGTTATATTAACTTATAATTGATATATAAGGTAATTTTAATTTATTTCATTTGTCCTTTGAGATTCAAAGAATGTCTGTTTCTAGTATTTAAATATTTACTATTAGTAAAGAGTCAGTCCAAGAGAGATCTAGTGCTTGATATTCTTGAGTTTAAAATCTAATTTGAGTACCTTGTGTGCTTGAGCAACAACATGACCATGTATAAGCACCATTTTTTCATCTGCAAAGTAGGAATAATCACTTCCCTTTGCAGGTTTGTTTCTGGAGAAAATGCAATGCAAAGTTATTCAGTATTATTTTTCTTCTCATTCCATGCTCTAATAGTTTATAAACATTGCATTTATTTGTATTACCTAATATATAAAAATCTCAACTCTTCAAATAATCTCTAATATCCCCTGAAATCTTAATAAATTTGTTGTAACAGGGCATCACAAATGCTACCTTTAACAGCAAATTTTTTTTTCTAATTATAAATCCTATGAATATTTTCAAATAATTTCAAAATTTCCTGTTCATTTGTTGTCTCCTCCTTTCACAAACAATATATTACTGATAATAGAAACATATTCATTCTAATTTCAAAGGAAGAAAATACTTAGTTCAGAAATTGAGGGCTGGGTTGATAGAGTTTTCCAAGAAGGTACAATTATTTAGCAAGCACACTGTGCAGAATACTTTCTCTGTGGAGTTCTTGTCCTCAATTAACTGGTTGGATGACCAGTTAACTTAATTGTTAATTTTAATTGCAAAATCTTCATTTCCCTAGGTGATGTACTGTGATGTTGATTTTAAGTGGGTCCAGACAGCCTTTATGACTGAATTGCAAAGAGCTTGCCTTGCAAATGAGATACTTATCTGCGAGTTGTTTTCAAGTGGTTTCTAGATAGCTGGGAGTAAGTAGAGATTTGACATTTTCTACTGAGTTTAGCAACTGTACAATCATTCGTTTTGATTTTCTCAGCTCCCACCCTTATTCAAACCTTTATACCCCACATCAGAACAATTGCAATAAATTCCTGTTTTATTGCATTTTCTCCACTCTTACATCATCCTGCACTAGTGACCTAAAATCAGTATAAACAACATACTCTCTTGTTACGGGCTGGATTCCAGACTTCTTACTTTGTGAATTCAATGCATTTTCCATCTCTTCATTACACAAGTTCTGCAGCTCAGGCAAATGGGTCATCCCTTAAGGCTCAGAGCAAACCATTTTTTTTTTTTTTTTTTTGGCCACAGAATTTCTTTCCCTACAATTTTGTCTTTTTTTTAATAATAAATTCTAATCATCATTTAAGCCCTAAGAAATATCCATTTCTCCCTTCTTTTCCACCCACATTTTAAAATTATCTCATATCTGCAGTCATCAATTCTAATGGAATATAGTATTCAATCTTTTTTAAAAAACGATACTTCAGCATGACTCTCAGAGGTATTTATGTAATTTGTCTGGGGTGTAGTCTTGGTAGTAAGATTTTTAAACTTTCCCCAGGTAATACTGGTGTGTAGTCAAAGTTAACAGAAACTATTATAATGCATTCCAGTTACACACTATGTGCACAGTTCATTAAGCAACTTATTGTGACACACACCATCTCTGTGAAGTTTGTATAGTTTAAATGTTTTGGGGGAATGATTCAGTTCTGTATAAATGTTCATGTATTTCTGATCTTATAATGCCATAAGTAAAATTATTATTTTACAGTCTTAGTATACTGTGGAAATATAAAATACATTTAGAAAATTAAACAATTTGAGTAAAACTAAATAAACCTCTCTTACATGTGTTATTATATAAATTGGAATAGTAATCACTCTTCTTGTTTCCACTGCCTGACTTCACCAAAATTAATCATTCTCAATGAATGACTGCATAGTATTCCAGATAGTTTTGTAAGGGACAGAAGAAATCACAAGTTCCAAGATTCTGATTATGTTCAGAGAGTTCATAGAACAGCTCAGAGACCAATATAGCTATAGAAGAGTGAGCAAGAGGCAAGTGATAGGAAGAAATGGAAGCCATACAGCCATATCAAAGCGAATCATGTACATTAGTGTAAGACATTGTTAGGGCTTTGGTTTTCACTTAGTGAGAGGGAAAGCTGTTGGAGCATGAAGAGTTTAAACAGAAATTGCATGATATTATTCAAGTTTTAAAAGACGGTGTACTTGGGGCTAAAAGTACTGGAGACTACTAATCCAGGCAAGAGAGAAAAAATGGTTAGAAATATAGAGGTAGGAGTAAAGATGATAGAAAGTCTCTGGATTCTGGATGTATTTTGTAAGTAGCACCAATGGATCTGCTATTGGAGGAGTTATGAACATGGAAAGAAAAGGGGCTAATTTTGATTCCAAGGTTTTTGAAGTGAAGATATGAAAGGAACTTCATTAACATCTACAGTCAAATTCATTCCAAATCTCACTACCTCGAGATCATTAAACAATAAAACACACACAACTGCTGCAACCTGCATGACTGAACCCTAGAAACCAGCAAGGGGCAATGGGGAGTTAAGAAAGACACACAAACCCTTACCAAGAGAAGACTGGGCACAGGTGGGACACCAACCTCTGATGGAGGAACAGTGACCTAGGGCTAGCTTAGCACCTATAGAGGGTCTCACAATCAGGAAGTTAAAGGTAGAAGGGCATTGTTCTTTCTGCACTATAAAGTTACAGAACTAGGTATTCTGTTGCAGTACTAAGAACATTCTATTTTTATCCTGCTGCATCCAGGAAACCCCTCCTCCACAGTTTCTGCAAAGCAGGCAGGTTTGAAGTTTCCAGCACCAGCAAGATATTGTGGTTATCTTGTTATGCTCAGAATTCTCTATTCCTGGCAGCTTGTGTCTGAGCTGAAGGTCAAAAATATTATTGTTCCGTACTTCAGAACTTCCTCAGGCAGGATTTTACTGTAACTCCTGGGCAATCTTATCCAGAACCTTTGCACAGATAGTGTCCAGAACATAGTGGAACCACAGCTCTGAAGCAGTCAAAGACCATGATCCAAGTCACCATTTCCACACACAACCTTTGTCACATGATACTAGTCATATGATTACTTCCTTTTCTCATTATAAGTTGGAAATGATAATATTCATATCAGAGCATTGTTGTATTAAATCAGATAATATATACAAAATGCTTAGGACTTAGTTTGACTCATCAGTATTTGATTAACTATAAACAACATGGAAGGACTCAGTACAGAGAGTGTAAGTCATTGAGATTTGAAAAATGAAATAATTAGCCTAACCACCTACTGGCTATGATATTCAAAAGACTATAATGTGACACTCTAATTATGTAGCCAGTGAAAATATTTTGGACAAAATGTGCAAAAAAAATGTGACTAGTGAGACTATTATACAACCTTTAAACAGAATGAATTTCTATAGATGAATGGGAAATGCAAGCTCTCTTAATTGTGCTACTGGGTGTTTAACCAATATTATTGGGTTCCTTGAATTTTGAGTGGAAGCACTACAGAATGTCATAAGAAGCAGATATTTAAAGATAACCTGCAAATTGCTGCAAAGGAAATTGATTACAAGAGAGAAAAAAAAAAAACCTTCCTCAGTGTTGTAGCATAGATATATTCAAAAGCAGAAAGTAAAGGAGAATCAAGAACTTAGGATAGTTATGCACTGCATAATGATAACTCAGCCAATGATGGACCACATATATGATGGCAGTCCCATAAGAATATAACAAAGCTGAAAAATTCCTATTACCTCATAATTTCCTAGATTTTGTAATGTTGAGTGATTGACCTATATCATCTAAATTTTTATAAATACACTCTATGATCTTCACACTAAAACGAAATTACCTAACAACATATTTCTCAGAATAAATTCCTATGATTAAGGGACACAGATTTATAATTGCAAAATTAAAGCTATTGTAATATATTGTAATGTCAGCAAGACTGATACAGCAAGTGGACACATAGTAATTCTCTGGTAAGTGAACAAAGAGGTAATCCGACTATGAACTTTGAGAGTCCCTGCTATGATTCAACACTTAATACCATATAAAAGAAGTTCAAATATGAGGTCTAGTATTTACTATTTCACACTTGTTTGAATTTGTATTTTCTTCGTTTGTTAAAAAGGGGTAACTGTCATGCATAACTAATTAAAACAAATTAAAAAATTAAAAACCAAACCAAAAAAATGGATAATAATTCTTACAAGAATTTTAATAAGGATTTTGTATATAAAATGTTCTTGAAAGTAGAAGGTCAGGCACATAGTAAGTTTTCAGTAAATGTCAGTAGCTAAGAGGAACACAAGAAAAAGATACCTGAGACTAAGAATGATATGTGTTTACAAATCTCTGGTGAGAAGAAAGAAGAATATCAAGAAGATTACACAGATGGCCTACATATTGCTAATAGCTCCAGGTGTCTAAGTTGCTTGTTAAGTAAACCTGTATGCAGTTTATCAATAATATTGTTCAGTTCCCCTCATCTAATTCCTTTTGTTAGTGCCATTAGTCTAAATTATCATGTAACTTCAGATGTTGTAAATCAGGCATACTTGAACCAGGTAGACATAACTGTCCATCTGGCTATGATTTGGAGCCAAGGAGGAACTATACAAGCTAGATAACCAGTTAAAGAGGCACATGTGAAAGCAAGAGCACCATAGCACAAAAATAAATAAATAAATAAATAAATAAATAAATCTTTTTTATTTTAAGCTTATTGAACTTCATAAAATAGCAATCAAAAATATAGACTATTTTGGTTAGCAAGGAAGTTTTAGAAAATGACACAAAACACTGTACTTTATTGAATGATGCTAGTAATACTTGCCCTAGCTATGAGTGTACTGAATGACTTTCTTACAGTATTATTTTACTAATGCCATATATATATATATATATATATATATATATGCCTAAAAATTAGAAAACTGGATGTGCTTTGTTCATGAAAGACACTCATCAGCCTCGTCATCATTATACATTTTACTAGAAAATTATTTGCATAACCAATTGGTAGTTAAAACAACCTAACTTAGCATTTTCATCTGGGTTCCATAAAATACTAACTATATGTTAATCATTAGCCATTTTCTTTTGGATTCACCACCTGCCTTTAGAATCTACTCTGTAACACATGAACTATTTCATAGATACCTGGGCAGAGACACTCTGGCTATGATCAAACAATGGAAGATCTAGTAAGAATTTTGGGGGCACAAGGAAGGAAAAGTTCAAGGTATTTTTAGCTCCTGTGCCTAGCCTATGACGTCCACTACTAACTTTCCTGTAGTTGCAGGTTTTCATGGGATAATACTCCTTCCAGGCTCCCAGGCTGGTCTACCATGCTTCTGAATTTGGTTTGGTAGCCCCAGTTCTGACTCCCATAATGCTACCATGCCTAGAAGTGTTAGTAGTTTCTGGATTTGCTAACTTGCAGGTTGCTTTATAGTCCCATGTTAAACATTAGCTTTTCTATCACGTATGCAAAAATAATTTTAAAAATATTTAATATAATACCTCCACTTGAAATACATAGAAAGATTTCTAGTTTGTGATTCAATCTTGATTCAGGGAAGTCAAAAGACAGTTTTAAAATGTGATTTAAAAATTGATGGTCAAACAAATCTGGCAAAGTAGCAATTTACAAAATCAACATCCAAAAATCAAAAGCTTTCATATATACCAACAGTAACTCTGCTGAGAAAGAAATTAAGAGAAAAATAATTCCATTCATAATACCCACAAAAAAAATCAAGCAAAAATCCTAGGAATAAATTTAACCAAGGAAATGAAAGACCTCTATGATGAAAACTGTCGAATATTGAAGAAAGAAACTGAAGACTTCAGAAGATGGAAAAATTTCCAATATTTGTGGATAGGCAGAATGAATATTGTTAAAATGGCAATACTACCAAAAACAATACATGAATTCAATGACATCCCTATCAAAATACCAATGACATTCTTTACAGAACTAGGAAAAAAACACTTATAAAATTCATTTGGAAGAATAAAAGGCCCAGGATAACCAAAGCAATTCTAAGTAACAGAAGCAATGCTGGAGACATCACAATACCTGACTTCAAATTGTGCTAGAGGCTAGTGTAACAAAAACTGCATGGCACTGGTACAAAAAGAGACACATAAACCCATGGTACAGAGTATAGGACACAGAGAAAACCCCCACAAATATGCAGTCATCTGATCCTTGACAAAGGTGCCAATAACATACATTGGAGAAAATATAGCATTTTAAATAAAAGGTGCTGGAAAAACTGTTTATCCATGTGTAGAAGGATGAAACTAGACACCTTGTTGCACAACTCAAAATAGATTCAAGACCTAGGAATTACACCAGACACTATGCAACTCCTAGAAAAAAAATGTTGGGTCAGTAATCCAGTACATAGGCTCAGGAAATGACTTTCTTAATAGGACCCTTAAAACTCAGGAAATTATGCCAACAGTTAACGAATGGGATGATATCAAATTAAAAAATATCTGCACAACAAAGGAAACAATTAGGAATGTAAGGAAGGAACCTAAAGAATGGGAGAAGATCTTTGCTACTTAGTCTCTGACAGAGGATTGATATGTAGTATATATAAAAAACTCAAAAAGCTTAACACCAAAACCCTAAATAGCCCAATTAATAAAATGGCAAATGAATTAAACGGGTACTTCTCAAAAGAAGAAATGGAAATAGCCAACAAATAAATGAAAATATGTTCAACATCATTAGCAACCAGGGAAATGCAAATCAAAACTACACTGATATTTCATCTCACACAAGTTGGAATAGCAGTCATCAAGAATACAAACAATAATAAATGCTGAAATGGATGTGGAGAAAAAATACTTCTATACTGTTGGTAGGATTGTAAATTAGTACAACCACTATGGAAATAAATATGAAGACTCCTCAAAAGACTTAACATGGAACCACCATATGACCCAGCTCTCCCCTCAGTATTTATCCTAAAGAATTAAAATCATCATTCTACAGTGATACATGCATACCATGTTCATAGCAACACAAGGCACAAGAGCCAAGCTGCAGAATCAGCCTAGGTGCTCAACAGATGAATGGATACAGAAAATGTGGTATATAGACAATGGAGTTTAATTCAGCCATAAAGAAAAATGAAATGATTTCATTAGAAGGAAAATGGATGGAATTAGAGGCCATTATATATTACATGAAAAAATTCAAACCCAGAAGGACAAGGTTATATTTCTCTCATAGTTGGAAGGTACAAAGGAAAGGAAAAGAAATGTGGGGGCAGATCTCTTGTAATGAAAGGGAGATCAACATAGGAAAGGGACCCGGGGTGAGAGTTGAGTGGGAGAGTGGAAGTACTGAGAAGTGATATTGGCCAAATTATATTGTTATATTGGGTATATGTATGAATATATAGCAACAAACCTCTTAATAATGTATAATGCATCAATAAAACGTGAAAAAATAAAAATTGATGGTCAACAAATACCTCAGAAAGAGATGTCTCAGCAAAGTTTCTTACCTGCAGGAATTACTAATACCTTAGTATGCTGATTTATAGGGTGGATTTCAAACAGGGAAATTTTGTGTAAAGCATCTCCTAAACTTATTATTCCTAACTCATATTTTTGGCTTGGTTGGTTTTTCTCATGGAATATCTACGAATACCTCTTGAAATTAGTTTATAAAAACGTAATTTGAAAATTCTGATCAAAGTAAACTTCATCCTGAAATTTCTGTACATACAACACATGATGAACCAACTTTTATCCTCTCCATCCATGCTCATTGGACACATTTCTAGCTGTGAAAACCTAAAACAAATGTCTTAAAAATAAAAGGAAAGAGGAATGGGCATAGGGTACAAAAATTATCTCCCCTCATTTTAAATCCATTTGCAATATTATGGTGGGCACAGGCAAGTTATTTCATGCTGAAACACCTTTTGCAAATTTGGTAATTGGATCCAGTTTGTGGAGTTTGCACCCTGGAAATGCCACTGCATTTCATTTATAATCAAACCGGCTAGGTCTGAAATGATATTAAATGTGCCAGATTGAGGGGAAAAAGTCCAAATGGATTCATACAGAAATGTTATTAACTTGGGAATGGTTCAGTGGGCATTTGGCATTTTCACATTGGTAGGTTTAATTTGTGGAGTGAGAACAATGAACAAGAAAGATATAGAGCTCTGTATTTTTGCCACTTTAACATTTGTGTTTGTCGTTTATGAACCTGAACTGAGAATTAATTAAATTCCTGCCTTGCAGCTTTTAAGTTTTGCACCATATAGAAATTTTGTTGTATTCCCCTATTTCCTTTGCAGATTGTAAGTTTAAATATGGACTTTTCCATATAAGTAGTTAGCTAAAACAAGAATAAGGAAAAGAAGAGCAGTAAAGATGTGGACTTGTACAAATAAACACAATGCTCCACACTTAGGTGTTCTGAATGAAGTGTTAGAGTTTTAAATCCTAAGGTACTTCTTACAAAGGTAAGATAAATATGTATTGAGTAAAGGAGAAACAGTCATTGTAATAAATGAAGTAAAACAAAAAAAGAGAAAGACATCAGAAAAATGTGATATACATAGGGAAGACTCAAATAAACTGAAAAGCAAAAAGAACCTCAATGAAGAAAGTTCTACAAACATTGCAAACACAGTAACCTAATACGCCAATCCCACAATGACTAGAAAATGCATTGTGGATAGCAGCGTTCCATAAGTATGAGTGAATTCTCTGTATATTACATATTGTAAGAGTCAGAATGCTGGACAGGAATCAAGAAGTTTGACTAACAGTGTCCAGTTCAGACCATAACCATGAATGTGGTTTTGGGTTCATCACTCAACTGTGTTCCTTCATTTGTTCCACAAATATTTAATGTTCCTCTGCTATATGATAGTCTCACAGCTAGGTTGTGGGGATTTAGAAGAGGTATATGTTAGAAGGGGAGGGGTGAGGAGGTCATAAGACATAAGAAAACAAGTGAAAAGACACATATATAAGAGAAATCTCAATTAAAATAGGTTGATGAAATAGCAAATGATTAAGTGGCTATAGCATTGAGAGAACACTGACAGCTTCTGTGAGTTCAGCATCCCAGGAAGAGAGGGTCCAGAGGTCAGAATTGCTTAGCAGGTTCCAACAGCCAGTGTAGTTAGATCATGATGAGGAAGGGGAAGGAAGACAGGCAGGAGTTACATCATGTCAGCCTTCCTAATCTCTCTGCAACTCTCTTTGCTCATTCACAAGTCAGGTGTTCACAAGAAATGGATTTCAAGAACTCTCACAGTTCCAAAATTCTCTGATCTATATGATCGAGAAAGATAAAATTAAATTTCATGAATACACAAGAAAAACAAGAGAATAAACCAGAAAAAAAAAAAAAAACACAAGATAATGAATGGGTTATCTAGGAGGGAAAACAAATAATAAAAAATTCAGTGGTGACTATCATTTTGAATAACTGTCATCAAAAGATAGGTTTAAGTATAAAGCAAAAATATAATAGAAAATGCAATGTATTATATATTAGCAACTTAAATCAGTTTTGCTATATTTCTTTTCTTGAAATTGTTACACATGATGTTGTATTTTATTCACAAAAGATTAAGTTGGTTTTTCATTATTGTATATTTCAAAGTGCAAGTCATTTGGGTTCAATTACTTATTTATCTCTATTACCTGAGCTGCTATAAAGATGGAATAACTATCAATAAATACAACAGAAACTCCCATCCCATAATTTCCTTAAGTGGATGCCAAGGAATTTAGGTATCTAGAATATTATATTACATTGAAAATATAGCCTTTCTTTGGTCAATGTAGTGACAGTACATTCCAGGGAACAGTAGCTGTATAGAAGTGGAAAAAACAATATACAGAAGAAATTCCACTCTGCTCCATTTGCAACAAAACATTTAGCCAATTACACTTGGTTCTCTAAACTAAGATGTTCATTCAGAGTTGTCCCAAATTGAAACAAGCAACCAGGCCTTTGTATTTAACTTCCTGATCAGCCCCTGAGATGTGGGCTATCTCTAACCAGGAGTCATAAGGGCATTACAAGATTCCTTCCACTGAGGTCAACTTACTGAGAGGGACAGGTATCAGTTATTAGCAGCCAACACTTGGGAAATGGGGACCTGGGTCCTGAAAGGGACATTTGAATGGCAGATTTGTTATGCACTACGCCTGTCCTCTAGGCATACTAGAGTCGGATACAGCAAAAGGAATACACTGAGATTATTAAAACCATGACTCTTGATTGAGAAATTGTGAGTTGACTTTTAATCTACCTGCTCTAACTTATCATGCATAGTGTAAGTTTTTAGGGGTAAAAAACAGCATATCCAAAGACCTTTTCTACTAATTTTCTGCTTATGTCTTCCCAAAGATACTTCAAAATGGAAAATAAGATATGGCAGTTATTAATTAAATTCTTTGACCCTCACTGTAACTGGACGGGAATAGTCCAGGTCTCTTACTGAAATGGGGGTGTGATGCCCATGTATCACACTAGGTATTGCCCTGTTATGGTAACTGGTTCAGAGATAGCTCAGTCATTCTTTTCCCTCAGTCTCTTTCTCCTTCTCTGTACATTTGTACTTGGGGCTACTGGTCACACCTAAATGGCCTAGAGATACCCAGTCAATTGCGCAGTAAGCAGTGATGCAAATCCTATCTTAGCTGCTTCTGGCACAACAGATAAGTTGTTTGGGTCTCTGCTATGAATATTAAAACAGGGATTAGGACTTTGGAAGGCAAGATAAAAACTGGAGCATCTGAGGCCATTCAGGAAAATCTTGCACAGAAAGTCACTCCATTTGATTGAGACTAGCCAATGACTTTTCTAAAAACCCAAACCCAGCAATTTAGAAAGGTAAATTTATATTGCCTATAAAACAGATTTTATTTCTACTTTAGTTTCTTCTCATACGAGTCACTGAATCCCCTGCTAAACTTTGAAGCTGGTTCTGCAATTATAGCTCAATTGCTTAATTTTATTGTTCTAAAGACATTTATCAAACATTTACCTTGTGCCAGTCCCTGGACTGAGAAGACACAATGTTGACTCAGATATACTTCCTGTCCTCAAAAAGTCTTCAGGTTTAATTGTAAAGACAGACAACTGAGCAGTTAATTACAATAATATTTGATATGCGTATGCAGAGAAAGTCATCAGTTGCTATGGGAGTTCCTATAAAAGGCATAAAATCCAGCTGGGAGATCAGAAAATCCTTCCTAAAGAGAGAATGTTTTAGATATACTCTTTTTAGATGAGAGGGAGGTATTGAGATAAAAGGGGTCAGGGAGAAGAGATGAATGAGGTAAGGAACTCCAGATAAAAGGACTATAGAAAGGCTTGAGATAGAGAAAAGGGAAAGTTTGACCTACTTAGAGACTCCCAGGTGGTCACTGTGACTGTCGCTAGGAGTGCAAGTGTAGGATTATGAGAAAGGAGGTGTCAAGGTAAGAAGCTCCAGGTAATCCGAAAGCCTTATTGAGTCATTAGTAATTTTCAATAATCTAACATGAAGAGATTTGTCTTTTTAATTAAGTACTTTAATTTTTAAGTACTTAAGCCTTTACTAATATTAATAATCAATACACCTAATAATTTACACTTACTATTAGATAAACAGTATGTTACTATCTTAATTACTCTTCATACCAATCTTATGAGGCAAGGATTCAGCACTTCTACTTCATATATATGAAATTTGACATCCAGAAAGAATAAATAACTTGTCCGATGTCTGACTGATTTCAAGAATGAAATCAGGGATCTGGAGTCAGGCAGAACATTTAGAGGACTACTTTAATAAGCAGGTAGGAAATTAAGAGATAGGAGAACAGAGAACGCAAATGAATACAGTGGTGTGACAGTGGAGATTAGGCAAAGGTTTTAGAGTGGGTGGTGATCTAGGAGATAGAAACCATGTGATGTTAATTTTCTTGGACATGGGAGATGGAAGAGTCCAGGAGGTCTAGCAACTTTCTTGCTATAGGCCTGGGTGAAGGGGGTTGCACTGCCACTTACTGAGGCAATGAGTACCAGGAAGATACTCAGGAAAGCCAGATGCAGAGATGAAAACTTACATGTGCATCAGTAGAATTTGAGGTTTTTGTGGAACATTTTTAATGGTAATGCTTAGTAAGCATTTAGATGTTTAAGTTTATCTGAGGAGCACTATTCAAGATACAGAGAGGGAATGGGAGTCATCAGATAATGGCAAGAATTTGGAGTTAGGGAAAGGTGCAGGCAGAGTTAACAGAGCCAGTCTGAGACTGTTATCTTTAGAAAGGCCTTGTAAGGTTGGTTCTTTGCCAGCACCTAGGAACTGAGTTTTTGAAATATTCCCTAATAAGGTTGTTTCACTCAGGCTATACTGCTTGTACCATGTATCAGTGGAACTTTGTAGGCAGGGAATGTCTACATGAAAAGCCTTGAATAAAACTCTAACGTCCGAGTCTTGAAACAACTTTCCTGGATATGCACACTATGCATGCATGACTACACTGTCATTCCTGGAGGATGACGGCACTCTATGTGAACTCTCATGGGAAGGGGAGAAAAAAGGAATCCCAGCATGGATTTCCCTAGATTCCACCCATGTCTTCATTTACTATTCTACAATAGGAAATTACTCTGTTACCATTAATATAAACCATGAGTGGTTGGATTTATGGGAAGGTGCATATTATCCACTGAGTCCTTCAGTGAATTACAGATTATATGGGTAGTCTTAGAGAGCTCTGAAACAGGAATGCACAAAATTACTCCAAGAGTCACAGGAAACCTCATATAGAAGGGGAGAGGTAGAAGCCAGTTCAGCAGGTTTAAGAACATCGAGGGGTGAAGGAGGTGTAGACCAAGCACAGATTTATTTTCTAAGAACTTGGATTTTAAGAAAAGGAAATATTTAGGGATATGCAAGAGAAGAAATATGTCTTAGAAGAAGTTTAGAGTTGGGAAAGAATTGAATATTTCTAAATGCTGGAGGAAAGAATCAACAATGAGAAGATGAAGTAGAGACTAGAGAAAAGATCGAGTAGAGAAGACAAGGAAGGTAAGAGCCAGAACTAAAGTAGCATATTTTGCCTTCACTCCAAGGAGGGATATCACTTACCCAGAGATAAGAAAGAATCAGAAATGAATATGCAAGAATAGAGATGTGAATAAATGGTAAGCAAAAGGACAAAGAATGGCATATTTGTCTGATGGCTTTGGTTTGAAAAACCAAAGGTTTTTTTCTGTACTTCCAGGACCTGAGTTGAAGAAGCCCTACAACTCACCTTCCTTCCATTGAATGAACTGGATCTAAGTTACTCTTGAAGAATGCTGCTGTATCACTTTCAATACTCTCAGGGAATGGAGTCTCACTCAACAAGATGGCTACATCCTTTATTTTGAACAGATCAACATGTTCCATGCAATTATTTACTGTTTTCTGGTCTCTAATCTCTGTTTCTAGTTAATGCTAAGCTTTTTTCCTTGCAGCTAACCACACTTATTTTCCATTTTCCTAATGGAAGCCCTTCAAAGACATGTGTTGACATTGAGTTTTCTCTTCCTCAGGATATATGAAGCAGGGCCCTTTGTTCATAAAACATCATTTCGGAACCTCTCACAATTTCATAGCCTTTCCCTTTTCTGAAATATAAAGCTACTGATGCCAGTGACATTAGAAAAATACATTTATACTTTTATTGTGAAGAACAACTTAGTGGTCAAAAACATGCAGAGCTGGATCTGAGCATTTGATTGTGCAGCCTTGGGAAAGTAGAAGATCTATTTCTTTAATTCATATAAAATATGAATAAGTACAACATATCTTATGGGGCAGTTGAGGAATGAGTTAAATTCTATAGATAAAGCACTTAACATAATATTTGAGATATACTGTGCCAGAAAATACATATTAGTTTGTCTCCTCCCACTCCCAAGGTGATCATTTGACCAAATGTATGCATTTATAAGCTTAACTAGTTCAGTGTACATTGACTTTGCAGTGTAACATTGTTATCAATCTTAGAAACAATTCAGTTGAGTTATACTACTAACAGTTAGTCAAAATTAGTACAATTTTATTGCCAAAAAGGTAATATAAACAAACACACACTCAGTGCTTACTCTGGGCTAAGCACTATTTTAGGCATTTTAGATACAGTGATGAAGATACTCTTGACCTCAGTATGTTCATTTTCTAAAAAAGGCAGAAAATATACAAGATAAACAAGCAAACTGCAGAATATACAGCTAATAGTTCTAAAGATGAAAAGAAAACTAGTAATTACTTGGGAATAGCAGATATCAGGGAACTGGGGAGAGCGAATTGATTTAACCATTTGTACAGTGCCAGGGAAGGCCTCCCTGAGGAGATACTGAGTGAAGACTTGGAGGAGGGGAGGAAGATGGCCTTGTGAATCCCTGGAAGAAGTTCTTCTTAAAGGCAGGAAGAGCAAAGACTAAAGTCTTGATGCAGGCATGTGACTGGGGGTGCAGTTAGTGTAGAATGTGAATAGGCAATAAGGTAGGCAGTGAAATTGGAGAGGCAATGATACAGATCATAAAGACTCTATAGGTCATGATAAGGAACCTCTGTGGAGAGCGGTGACAGAAGATGGGCGAGCAGTGACTGAGATTGGGGGTCTCTGATGACCTCATGACTGTGGCATGCCTGGTGCCTGGGAATGTTTCTGTGCAAGGGCACAGGGTGCTTAGCTGCTGTGGCGATGCCCTGCATGAGGAGGCTCTGTGCAAGAGTCCTATCAGTTCTGACTTTGATCTCCACCACATAGTTCCAGGAAACAGAGGGATTCTTTTTTTTATTTTTGATTTTTTTGATTTTATAGACTTCTTTTGATTCATTGCACAAAAATGGGGTACAACTTTTCATTTCCATGATTGTGCATGATGTACATTCATACCATTCTTGTTAATCATACATGTACACAGGGTAATGATGTCTGTCTCATTCCACCATCATTCCTCCCCCTCCCCCCTCCCCCTCTCATTTCCCTCTTCATAATCTAAAGTTCCTCCATTCTTCTTTCACCCCCCACCCCCAAACCCAATTATATATCATTATCCACTTACCAGGGAAAATATTCAGCTTCTGGTTTTTGGGGATTGGCTTATTTCACTTAGCATGATATTCTCCAATTCCATCCATTTAACTGCAAATGCCATAATATTATTCTTTATGGCTGAAGGATCTGGACAGACACTTTACAAAAGAAGATGTACAGGCGATCAATAAATACATGAAAAGGTGTTCAACATCTCTAGTAATTAGAGAAATGCAAATTAAAACAATTCTAAGGTTTCATCTTACTCCAATTAGAATGGCTATTATCAAGAACACAAACAATAATAGATGTTGGTGTGGATGTGGGAGAAAAGGCACACTTTTACATTTCCGATTGGGTTGCAAATTGGTGCAACCACTCTGGAAAGCAGTGTGGAGATGCCTCAGAAAACTTAGAATGAACCCACCTTTTGACCCAGTTATCCCACTCCTTGGTTTATACCCAAAGGACTTAAAATTAGCATACTACAGTAACACAGCCGCATCAGTGTTTATAGCAGCTCAATTCACAATAGCCAGACTGTGGAACCAACCTAGATGCCCTTCAACAGATGAGTAGATAAAGAAGCTGGAATACTACTCAGCCATAGAGGCTCAACCATAGAATACTACTCACCACAATATTTCAGTAGCTCCACTTCTCCAGTTCCTGTTGCTTTACTTTAAACAATGGATTTTCTTGAGAGCTACACAAAGCTCCTAACACTGCACTTTGCAAGTCTGGATTGCAACTGTGGAAAAACTATGTAATTGTCCTAGTTTCCGTAACTTCCCTGAATACAAAGAATAATGATTACATAGACTTTAACCTGATAATGAGACATATATAAATAAAGATTGCTAGCATAAGTCTTTAGACCTGAATCTCCATCAGAGAGCAGAGCTTCACCTGATCCCAGCTTAATCTTCAAAATCTGCTTGTGAATCTTTATTTTCCAATCCCTTCACCCTTTTCCGGACTAGAGAGCTTGGTCGCACTGGTCATGGCAAACCTCCTCCTCCCAGGTCCTCAGAAGCATCACTTGAAATGTTCACCCCTCACCTAAGAACTTGTTCAAACTGCAAATTCCCAAGCCCATTCCAGACCCACGAAGTCAGAATAAAGGGAGGGTCTTGCAACATGTATTAAAACCAGGGCTCCAGAGGATTTTGGGGCATAGAGTTTGACACCCTGGGGACTCATATAATAAAGGAAACTATAGCAAAGATTTTAGCTGACAAATGTGTCCCATGATCTGCCTGACACTACACAAACAAGGACTCCTGCTCTATTGAATGTGCATGCATAAAGCAGAGGAAATGAAAGCAATTGATTAACCAGTTAAGGAAGTTTATTAATAATTTAAAGTAAAAAATGATGTTTGGACTTGGAATTGGCAGAGGAGGTCATTGAGAAAAAGTGGAATTTCCAATAGATTTTTAAGGTAGCCTCAACAAAATGAGGGGCAAAAAAAGGGATGGCAAGGAAGACATCACGGGTTTCAGGTAATCAGGAAGAGTTGAGCCTCTCTGAACACTAAATCTTCTCCCTTGTAAAAATAATCCTGAATAGGCCATTTAGAAAAAAAGAAGCAAGCAATGTATTTTTGTTTTCTCTTTATACTATTTTCTAGCATGCATATCAATGATCAATGAGAATGCTGGGGTAAAAAATTTCATAATTGAGATAAACATTTTTTATTGGAATTTTAAATTCATTTCTGAGAAGGACCTAAATAAGGCAAGATTCAGCTTTGATTCATCTTTCCTAAAGACAACAGTAGTAGTAATATTATTATTAGTAGTAATAGTATTAGTAGTAGTATTGTCATCTGACATTTTGGAATCTTGATATTTGAAAATTGTAATTTACCTGGAAAATGTACCTTGTCAAATTTTAATAATCATGATAATGGCAGAGAAGAAATGAATTATTATAAAAATTTTCAGCATTTCCTTCTCATCCAGATGGAATATTGAACTACAAGATGAATTCTGACATGCTTCATATAATGGCCAAGTAATGATTCTCTCCTCTTTTTCTAAGAACTTTGCTCAGAATTAGCTTCGGTGATAAATTAAGTGCATTCCTTCATAAAATAAAGGACTCCAATTTTTTTATAATTAATATTTTTCAGTATTAATGTTACTGAAATCATCTGGAGCACAGATGATTTGTTTTCTAGATGGACAATTTCTTATTCCCAAATACCATTAAATTTTGATTATTCAAACCAATGGAGTAGAACTTTGAGCTTTGAGATTATCCAAAACATGAAACACCCCAGGACAATTTATCTTTATTTTCAGAATTCATTTCCATATATTTTTAGGTAGAGTTTATCAGCAGTGAAAAATGCACATTATCAAAAACAAATAATGTAGCATTCTCAAGTGATAGTTCTTAAGACAAAATAATCTTGGATTAAAGATGAAATGTGATGAAAGAAGAGGTCATCTAAGTGTGGTTTGAGCAAGTGAGTGGAACACAATGCCTTATGCAAAATGATTTGTTTGGGGGTATATATATACATATGTGTGTGTGTATGTGTGTGTGTGTGTGTATGTGTGTGTGTGTGTGTGTGTGTGTGTTGAGTTCTCTGACTATAAATTCTGATTCATTTCATAATATTTACATAATGATCAATGATTTTATAACTATTACCAACCATACTGATTAGCTGATAACCTGGATTTTTCAAAGAAATTCTGTTTTTGGATTGGGAAGAATTTTTAAAGTCCCTTCATCAATCTTCCAACAAGTAAATTATTTTTCTTTTGTTATGCCTTCTAGAAGATTTTCTGTAACAATTCCAGAGATGATAAGGACATAGGTACCTTACCTTTTGCTGACCACTCTTGATGAAACTTATGCTCATGATCCTGTGATCAATCCCACTACCATCACTCTTCTTTTTTTACCACCACTAAAAAGTCTTTCAATCACAATACTGTAGTCATTGAAGACTTTAGTTCACAGTCTGTTGCTTCCGTTTTAATGATGACATAATCTCAAGAAATTTCAAAGACTATGTATGTGTTTAACTCAAGACTGTTTGGATATTCCTTCTCAAACTCAATGGTCTTAGCACCTCTCTTACCTCTACCTTCCATGCAGGCATTCCACAGAGAATTTTAGTGTCAACCTGGACTTTTTCTCTCCACTACATAATTAATTAATAAATGGATAATTAGTGAAATGGATAAAGTTTTATCCATTTTCCCATCCTCACTTTCTTTAAATTTATCACTTCATCAATACCCCAGAGCTATCTTAGAAATTTAGAACTCATTAGGTCTCACCTGGTCTCACTGAAATAACCTCTGAAATGGCATTACCCTAAAATTCTCCTTTCCAATTCTTTCTATCAAAAGATAGAAAGAATACACATGAATACACACGTGTGCAAATACACACGAAATCCCTTGTTTATTATCTGAAGAGTAACTCCAAACTTATTTTAAAAGGTGTGTATGGGCTTTACTCATGACTGCCTTCTTTTTAATCAGTTTCTTCTCTCATCATTGCCTAAGTCTTACATTTCAGCATTTGGGACACTTGGAATACTCTACTATTTCATACCCTGCATTTCCATTTATATGCACATCTTTTGACTCTATATGCAGTGCCTTACCCTTTATCCTACCAGAAATCAATTACTTGTCTTGAGAATTTCTACTGGTCTTTGAAGGCTCAAATTAATCGTGACCCTCTCCACCAAGGATGGTAAAGCTATCACTTGATCTTTTCTGTTGTGACTGTGTCTTAAGCACACCTTTATTATTATAGATAACATATTTTAATCAAATTATATCATAGTCTTCAATCTATTCCCTAAACTCTGAGCACTTTGGAGGGGTATGCATGTGTGTGTGTGTGTGTGTGTGTGTGTGTGTATGTGTGTCTTATTTGCATTCCCAGTGCATCACCATCATTATTATCCAACCAATAATTGAAAATTAGAAGGTCAATGAAGAGATAATTATTTGAGAATGAATTTTACTTTAGAGACATAGGTAAGTTCAATCACTATCCTGACAAAGGTACAACAAAATAAACATAATTTTTTATTTTATAGAAAGAAGGGGTAATAAATATGATTATGATATGCTTGCATTTTTAGTAATGAACATTTTCTAAAACCCGGAATACCAATATCCTGTGGACTTTTACATAAAAGAAAGAAAATCAATCAAGACATAGTCCTTCAAATCAGGGAAAAAGCAATGACAGTAGATGAACTAGAATTTTCTTGGGGACTAGTCAGGATGAAATGACAGGATATTTTTAAATAGATGAAAACTTATGACCCACTCTCTCAGGTCATTGTGTCAGTCTCACAGTTGCAAGCGGTCTATCCTTTTCCAGTTCAGAGGAAATTATGATTGGTATCTGACTTGATGTTAAAAGAACAAAGAAAGTTTTAGTTTAAGGGCAGACCCAAAACAATATTTAAATAAAAGTTTGCATATCAGTTTTAAAATAAGTTTTTATGAAACTACAAAATAATTCTTCAAACAGGTAAGGTACCAAAGAGGAAATTGAAGATACAGGTGTGAACTTTTGTTCATATTGTTAAATCTACATAACAAATAAAGAGCTAATGGAAAATTTAAAATTGACTTTAAAAAATATGTCCATAGTTTAAAATATTATCTCAAATCAGGAAACCTCGCATTACTTTTCAAGGGATTAAAAACATGACATAAAAAGGGAATAGAGTATGGTCTATTCTGCTTCAGGAATTATCTGTGCACCCATATTCACTTCAAAACTGTACCTCTTCTATAAATCCATTCAACAGTAATATTTAATTACCATTTTCATCAGTTCAAAGGTGTATTTTTCAGATTTTAATGTTTGAACTAGAAAGCAGAGAAAAAATTGACAATATGTCATAGTTTAATTGGCAGAACTTATTAAATTTATTGTGAAAGAAAATAATGGTACAGGCAGCTCATGATATATGGTGGTCTTAGCTATTTTAAGACATAAAGTTAAAAGCTGGGTATTTGATTATTTTTTCACTGTCAAGCGAAGTTGTGATAACTGAACTAAAAAGAAAATTCCAATTTCCTGTACTACACTATCACAGATTATATTTCATCTCTCCTAGACAGACCAAGATAAATGTTCAAAAGAGGGAAGCCAACATTTTCCAAACAAAAGAACACCCACAAAACTTCTTACATCTGAATTTCTAATCGCTATTTGAATAAATGGCTATATTGTCATATATTTTGACACTTCGACATGACATAAAAATCATTCAACCCAGAAGAAGCCATCTGGATAATAAAATGGTTGTATTCACCTCAAATATGGTCATCCCTGATATTCAATACCTGTAAAGGCCTTCCTGAAACATGTTTAGGATAAAAATTGGATACCACCTGACTCTCCTCACCCTCATCCCTAGAAAGAGGTTGTCAAGCTCAGTCTCACACTCTTGCTGCCAATGCTCTTCACACACTGTAGAGTGTGATGCTCTCTTAGCTCTAAGACTTACTCTACTAAATAGACACCATAGCATTTGATGCCTTGGCATTTCTAATTGTTCCAGTGCCTCCATGAGTGAATTCTGAAACTCCCTCCATTCTTTCTTCTTCCCTCCAGCTCCTTCATACTGTGGGTTTCTTTCCCTCATCCTGGCCACTAATTCGCTGGCACCTCCTGATTTCCTCAGGTCATTCATATTGTTCATGAAGATATTCCTATATATTATTAATCCCATGATCCTTGACTCCTTCAGTAATAATCCTAATCAGGAACCCTCTCCAATCCACCTCTAATAATGCCCAATGATTGTCCTCCCCAGCATCTACCTTGTGTTTGTTTTGTATTAATTTTATAGTCATTTTATGAACTTGTCTCTCCTGTACCAGACTACCATCTAAGAATGAGTTACTTAAAAAGGAGATTACCTTCAATGGTTGCTTAATATTCTTCTGAAGCTTAATTAAGCATTTTGGGTTCTTTGGATTTTTGACTTATTCACATTTTCATCATTAAATCATCATGAATATGACCTTATTATTTTATAATTTTTGAAAGAAATTTCCAAGAATGAGATGTATAAAAATTTATGTTCTTAAAGCTTTGGATACGTACTTTCAGATTGCTTTCTAAAAAAAAAAATAGCAATTGAGTTTCCCACCAACAAATATAGGCTCTTTTTCCTAATCTTCAACCTCATTCAGTATTGAGATTTTAAATAAGCTTTGCTAATTTAAAATACAATTTTACCTTTAATTTGTGTAATTGGTTTAAAATTATATGCTAGTCATAAACACGTAAGTATATAATCACCTATAATTCTGTCAATGGCCTGATATTAGACATTATCCCTTTGTCTATTTAGATTTCAATAGTTATAATTTGTATAAACCTACATTCAAATTCAATATGACATGTTTAAAATTTTGTTCCATTTTTCCTTTGAAGTGTTTTTACATAAAAGTATTTTATATGAATATTTATATTTATGTAACATATTTCATGAATTTTAGGCACTGAAATTCCTTCCACATCCACAGATAATCAAGCATTCCTATTTTATTCAATGTGAGTTGCTCACTAATTTTAACTGTAAAACTTGATTGAAATTTCCTTTGCTGCATAGCATGACATGACAATCATTTCCATAAAATTCTAACTAAGTGAAAAATTTTAGGTTGAATACAGGTTCTCATATCCTTTAGGCACATTACCAAAATAACAACAAGAGGGTATAAAAGCAATATAAACCCACTTGGGAAAAGAGAAAACAAAATATTGGTATCTAAAAGAAAGGAGATAAATTTGAGAAAGTTGAAACTAAGACAAACATTTGAGGGGTATGGAGGGAGGGAGGGAAGGGTTGAGGTAGGGAGGGAGAGAGGGAGGGAGAGAGGGAGGGAGAGAGGGAGGGAGAGAGGGAGGGAGAGAGGGAGAGAGAGAGAAAAACTGGCTCACAGTAATAGAGGCTGAGAACTCTGAAGATATTCAGAGTTAGCAAGCAGGAGACCCAAATTTGCTAATGGTATAGCTCCATTGTTAGTCTGAAGGGAGAAAGAGACTGATGTTCCAAAACAAAAACTGACAGGGAGAGAATAAACTCTCTATTATTGAAACTTTTTCTCTATTCAGTCCTTCCATTCATTTGATGAAGCATATCCACTTTGGAGAGCATGATGTGCCCTACTGGGGCTACTTATTCAAATGTTAGCCATATCAGATGTACCCTTATGGACATATCTCAAGATATGTTTAACTAAATATCTAGGCACCTTGTGGCCCAGTCAAGTTTACACATAAAATTAACCATAGTAGGGTTAAGGGATTTTCTATGTACAGAAGAGTGAGACCCTAGACCACTTTCTCTTATAATACCCAGAATTTTATTGCACCATCCTAAACTTTCCAGACAGGAAACAAGAAATGTGTCCTGCCGTCAATCCAATTAGCTTAAAAGATGAAGATCTAAAAGCATTCATTCAACTAAACTCTCATGTTATACAATCCTTCAGGCAACATTCTGCTCAAAAGCCCCATCTATATTATGGCTCTTTAGTGATTCACTCTGAAATATGCATCTACATTTGGGCATTAAATGGGAAGCATCTTGATTTAGAAAAGAGATAATAATAAAAAAAAGAATGTTAAAGAAACCTAGGTGATACATGAAAAGTATTATTTGGAAAAAAACATATTCCCATATATCCAAGATCAGTAATTTTTCCCCAGAGAAAATGAGAGAGTGAACTGTGGACATTGAAAACATGATAGTAGAAAGGTTGGAGAAAACCAAACAGAAAAGGGAAAAGGTAACCTTCAGAAAATCCCCTAAGTATAACAAAAGATAAACTGGTAGAATTGTGGAAAAGATAAGACTATTAGATAATTAGTCAGAAATTACATCATTTAATTAAACAGTTTTAAAAAGAACAAATAAAAGCAGAGGGGAAAATGTCAAAAATATAATGTTATAGGCTGAATTGTGCTTTTACCAAATTTACTTCTGAATAGGACTATTTATGCAGGTAGGACTTACTAAATTTGTTCTCTTTAGTTATCCATGGCAGTAGAATGTGTTTGATATATCATACATACATGGAGTATAACTTCCCATTTTTGTGGTTGTACATGGAGTTAAATTGGTTGTGTATTCATATACGAACATAGGAAAGTTATGTCAAATTTATTCTACTGTCTTTCCCATTTCCATCTCTCTTCCCTTTCCCCCATTACCCCCTGTCCAATCTGGTGAACTTCCTCTGACCCCCCCTCCCCCATCCCCTGCCTATTATAAGCCAGCATCCACATACCAGAGAGAACATTTGGTCTTTGGATTTGGGGGATTGGCTTATTTCACTTAGCATGATAGTCTCCAGTTCCATCCATTTACCTGCAAAGGCCATAATTTCATTTTTCTTTATGACTGAATAATAATCCATTGTATATATGTGCCACATTCTTTATTCATTCATCTATTTAAGGGCACCTAGGTTGGTTTGTAGCTTAGTTATTGTGAACTGAGCTGCTTTGAACATTGATATGTTCACATCACTATAGTATGTTGATTCTAAGTGCTTTGGGTATATGGTTGAGGAGTGGGATAACTGGGTCAAATGGTGGATCCATTCCAAGCTTTCTGAGGAATCTCCATACTGCTTTCTATAGTGGTTGCACCAATTTGCATTCCCACCAACAATGTATGAGTGTACCCTTTTTCCCACATACTCACCAACATTTACTGTGTTTAAAGGACTATTTAAGGAAAAATGAGATTTTATTGCTGGGTGCTCATCTAATGACTGGTGTCCTTACAAGAGATAAGAACACAGACACACACAGAGAAAGGATGATGTGAAGACATAGGAAGCTAGCTCTCTGAAAGTCAAGGAGAAAGGTTTTACAAGAAACCAGCCCTTAGACACCTTGATCTTGCACTTGTAGCTTCTATAATGGTGAGTACATCCATTTCTGTTGTTTAATCCACTTGGTCTCTGAAATTTTGTTACAGAAACCCTGGAAAACTAATACAAATCACACAAAAAATCTTCATACATCTGAAAGATAGCAGTAGGTAGGACTGATTGAAAACTTCGCCATGTGTCAGCATTGTGAATAAACAAAAATAGAAACAACAAAGGTCATCATGAGACATTTTGTGACATTTCAAAACACAAGAAATAAAAGCAAAGATCCAGAAAAGTACCAAAGAGAGTCAAGCACATTGAAAGGCTGGATTCTGAAAAACCATACTGAGATAAAGAAGATAGATAAACAACTAACGCCTTTAAAATTTTAGAAATAGACCTGCCTGCCCAGGAGCTTCAGTGAGGACCCAGGCCAGTCTGTGTGCGCCCTATGCAGATTTAACAACTGAGCCCCACGGCCCGCACACTATGGCTCCCCATCTACCAACATGTTTGGAAGTCTCTGCAGCCATCTTGGATTATCCCCAAAATGGAAGCTACCATCTTTAGGTGGGGCAGTTCCCATCCTGAGACACCTGCTGGAGACTAGAAGCTCATTGTCAGGTACCTCTCATGCATCAGGCTACTGAAGACTAGGAGGTTTGAATAGTATATGACAGTTATATTGTAGATGTTTTTATTTTGATTTTTAATTTAACTTTACTATTTTTTTCTCACTATTTTCCTCTTATTTACCTGTTTCCTTGGAGCCTCTTTCTCCCCTTTCTCATGCTAACAACTAACATTTTCGATTCTGCTTTCCATCTTTGATTGATCTACTACCTTCATATACTCTCTACTTATCCCATTAATGGTTGGGGGGGTTGCATTAACTCCCCATCCTCTTTATCCACAATTAGAAATTGTAGATCTCATTGCAAACCTATTGGATATGCTGTAGGTAATAATTGAGTTCAAACTCTCTGCTTATTATAAGAATACTGTTAATGTCTTATTAGGAACTATTTGGTTTAAGGCTGCATATTATTTGCCTTGGGTGTTGCTAATATTGATCTCCTACTAAAAGGTGAGGTATTGAAAACCTGCAGGGATACAATAGCCGGGAAAATGCAATGCCTCAGATCTGCATTGCTAGAGAGGAAGACACATGAACAACATTAAAAAAACGAGGGAAGAAAGTGTCCCAAACAAACCGAGATACTATAGAATCCAATGACAGCAGGGTAGAAGAAAGTGTCCCAAACAAACTAAGATACTAATAGAATCCAATGACAGCAGGGTAGAAGAAATGTCGGAAAAGGAGTTCAGAATGCACATAATTTAAAATAATCCGTAAAGTAAAGGATGAGATAAGAGAGCAAATTCAGGCAATGAATGATCACTTCAATAACTGGTAAAAAGAGCAAATGCAGGAAGCGAAAGATCACTTTAATAAGCAGAGATTCTGAAAAAAAAATCTTTGAAATGAAGGAAACAAAAAATCAAATTAAAAAACTCAATGGAAAGCATCACTAACAGACTAGATCACTTGGAAGACAGAACCTCAGACAATGAAGACTAAATAGTTAATCATGAAATAAAGTTGTGCACACAGAGAAGATGGCAAGAAATCATGTACCAAACTCTAAGAATTATGAGATATCATGAAAAGACCAATTTAAGCATTATTGGGAATTAAGGAAGGTACAGAGATACAAACCAAAGGAATGAACAATCTATTCAATGAAATACTATCAGAAAATATCCCAAACTTAAAGAATGAAATGGAAAATCAAATACAAGAGACTTACAGACACCAAATGTAAAAAATCACAACAGAGCCACACCAAGGCACATAATAATGAAAATGTCTAACATAAAAATTACAGATAGAATTTTAAAGGCTGTGAGAGAAAAGTATCAGATTACATATAGAGGGAAAACAATATGAATATCAGCAATTTTTCAACCCAGACTAAAACCTAGGAGTGCCTGGAACGACATATTTCAAGTTCTAAAAGAACATGGACACAAACCAAGAATCTGATACCCAGCAAAACTAACCTTCAGGTTTGATACTGAAATAAAATCCTTCCATGATAAACAAAAGTTAAAAGAATTTACAAATAGAAAGCCTGCAGTATAGAACATTTGCAGCAAAATATTCCATGAGCATGAAATGAAAAACAATAGTGTAAGTCAGCAAAGGGAGGAACTATCCTAAAGGAAAAGCCAATCAAAGGAGAAATCAAGTCAAGTTAAAAACCAAAAATAAGCTGAAATGACCAGAGATACACATCATATCTCAATAATAACCCTGAATGTTAATGAGCTAAACTAATTAATCAGAAGACATAGACTGGCAGATTAGATTTAAAAAAAAAAAAAGACCCAACAATATGCTGCCTTCAAGAGACTCATTTCTTAGGAAAAGTCATCCACAAACTGAGGGTGAAAGGATGGGAAAAAGCACACCACGCACATGGACTCAGTAAAAAAGCAGGGGTTTCCATCCTTATATCAGATAAAGAGGACTTCAAGCCAAAGATAGAAGGGATACAGAAGGACATTTCATACTGCTTAAGGGAACCAAAAATCAGCAAGACATAACAATCATAAATACTTATGCCCCAAATAATGGTGCATCCATGTACCTTAAACAAATCCTTCTCAATTCTAGGAACCAAATAGACCACAAAACAATAATACTGTGTGACTTTAACACACCTCTCTCACCACTGGAAATGAGACAAAGACACATCAAGGAAAGAAAACTTCAGACCAATATCCCTAATGAATATAGACACAAAAATCCTTAACAAAATTCTGGCAAATTGCATGCAAAAACATATTAAAAGGATAGTGGACCATGATCAGGGAGGTTCATCCAAGGGATGCAAGTTTGGTTCATTATCCAGAAATCAATAAATGTAATTCACCATATCAATAGACTTGAAAGTAAGAATCATATAGTTATTTCAATAGATGTAGAAAAGCATTTCATAAAATACAGCACCTCTTCATGTTCAAAACACTAAAAAATATAGGATAGTAGAAATATACCTTAACATTTTAAAGGTTATCTATGCTAATCCCACACCGAACATCAACCTAAATGGAGAAAAGCTGAAACAATTCCCCCTAAAAACTGGAACAAGACAGAATGCCTTCTTTCACCACTTCTATTCAACATCTTCCTTGAAACACTAGCCAGAGAAATTAGACAGACCAAGGAAATTAAAGGGATACAAATAGAAAAAGAAGAACTCAAGATGTCACTGTTTACTTATGACATGATTCTAAATTTAGGAAATCCAAAAAATTCCACCAGAAAACTTCTAGAACTCATAAATGAATTCAGCAAAGTAGCAGGATATAAAATCAACATGCATAAATCTACTGCATTTTCATTTATAAGTTATGAATCCTCTGAAGAAGAAATTAAGAAATCTACCCCATTCACAATAGTCTCAAAAAAAAATAAAATACTTGGGAATCAATCTAACAAAAGAGGTTAAAGACCTTTACAATAAGAACTACAGAGCACTAAAGAAAGAAATTAAAGAAAACCTTAGAAGATGGAAAGACCTCCCATATTTTTGAATAGGCAGAAATAATATTGTCAAAATGGCCATTCTACTAAAAGTGCTATATAAATTCAATGCAATTCCAATTAAAATCCCAATGATAGACCTCACAGAAATAGAGAAAGCAAACATGCAATTCATTTGGAAGAATAAGAGGCTTCTGGGGAACACCTCACATCACGGAAAGGCATCACATCAATGATAGCCTGCAGAAGAGAGGCATGGCAGGCCCAGAGCAAACTCCTTCTGAGTCAGGGACCAGTAATAGAGCAGTCCAGGGGTTTAGATGTAGAGAGGATCTTGTATAAACGAAGAAAGTTGGGAATGAATTAGGATTAGCCCATGCAAAAATGAGCAAATTAAAATAATGTCCATTCTTAACTTCAATTAAAGCAATCCGTTGTAAAAGAAGGAAACTGTGATCATGATTCTGTTCTGCTTAACATTTAGGTAACCATGATCTTGTCAGAACTCATCTAAGTAACAATTATAATACAATGATACTGCAAGAAGAGGCAGGAGAAGTTTGTTTTTGTTTTTGTTTTTTGTCATTAGGAGTTTTGGGAAACTGAAGAAAAGTAGTTTCTCTCAGCCTCTAAAAGAAAGCTGACAAATGAAAGAGATAAAATATTTGACAATATTCATTATTTTGGATGGAAATATGAGGAACAATGAGCAGAAGATAATTTTTCAATGTAAGAAGCCACAGAGAATGATTCAATTTTTAAATGCATAACATAACATTGGCTAAAAATTTAAATAACAATCCAATTTTTCCAATGTAATTGATCAATTAATTTTGTCAACTTCTTTAATCTAACCAAATAACATACTAAAATACTACTTAAGATGTACTTTGGGGGGTTGTTTAATATACTGCTTTATTATTATCTTCTATGATTATTTCAATATTAAACTATTTTTGAGATCATGCTATCACTATAAATTTTAATATTGGACAAAATTAGAGTTTCATCAGATTTTTTTTTCTAAATTTCTCCAGAAAATTTTTCTTGATTTATCTTACATGACCATTTTGTCAAAATTTAAAAAATAATAAAAAAACTTATTGATCATTATCTCACACCCTTATTCCTCTGGGCTTTCTTTGTACCTTATCCGCATTGCTTTTTTTTTTTTTTTTTTTTGATTCTCCAAGGACATTCAAATTTCTTGGATCCAAATTTCCTTGTATTATAAATACAAGTTACCACAATCATATCAAATGCTTGTATCCAATTACTCAATCACCAACTTTAAGGTTCCTACTTCAATAATTTTTTAAAGAATAAAAATAAACTCCCTGCATTATTTATTCCAGTAATTTACAAAATTCTCTCAGTTGTGTCAAACCATATTCTGTCTTTGTCCCTTAATCTAAATGATTTATATTGTGTGAATTCTAACTACATTCTTGATACTATAGAAATAAAGAATCTCTTCTTTAAAAATTAACCCTTTTGCTTTTCATTTTATTCTTCTGAATTCATCACAAGTAGAAACAAAGCATCTAAATACTTCAGAAAATATGCGACACAACCCAAATCTATAAAAGAACAGTCATAGATGCAAAGTTGAGAACTTAAATTTGTCAACAGATACTGTATCATTCAGACCATGACAATTTGCCCCATGGCTGAGAGCATCTTTGTCTTCACAGCACTGCCAATCAGCTGACAATAACATGAAATCACCAATTAGGTGTTGTATGAAACAATATTGCAGATGAGAGATGATACAAAGCTATGATGGAGCATGTAAGATATTGATAAAAACTCGAGTTGTATATGCAATATGAGAAATTGCTGTGTAAGAGTGGGATGTAACCTCGATGATTTTATGATAACAAAGTTGTAATGGGTATTACAGAAAAGTGTGCCCTATATTCTCCTTAAATCTTTAACCTTTTTAATTTTGATGCCATCAACCTGATCATATAAATATTTTCAAATACTCTTGACACTGAATCTACAATATATCACCACATTTCTCAATTTCATGTTGTGTTAGAAATCTACCTGATGACACTGGAACCTGAGGGCTCCAAAATGTCTGGATTTAAAACAGAGCAAAAATCATTTGTGTAACTATTTAGATATGGATGTGAAAAATGATATGCTTCTTTACGTTCAGATGCTAAGAAATGGACTCTCAAGAATATCTTTAAGAATTTAACCACATCAAAGTGTTTTTTATCTCATAAATAAATATAGACTTTAGTTCCCTTGCAAAGATTTCTGTTAAATTTTTAGAAAAGGAGACAAGCATGGAGCAATATCTCGTGTATATATTTTAAGGCCTCATACCTGACTTTCTTTGGGTCTGTTATAAGATCTCTACTACCTAAAAATCATTTTACTTGAGGGCTTAAATTATAAGCCTAAGGTATTTTTGTAGTTGATTTATAAAGGACCTTTGCACTAAGAACTAAAATTGCTTACCCAGATTTACCCCATTTTTAGTCAGGAGAGCTCAGGTTAGTCAGTAGTTCGATAATTCCCAGTGAAGCAAAGGAGCAAATCTGGTTTTCTGTTTATATTTGTGCTCGCCCATAAATGCTCTTTACTTTGCCCTTGAAATTATGTAGGTTCTCTCAAGGCCAAACTATAGGCCTATCTTGAACAGTGTAGCTGAGACAAATTAAAAATGATTCACAAAAATCTCCTTTCTTATAGGGTTATTTTCTATAATAAGCACTAGAGTTTAAAGACAGCCACAGCAGGTTTTTAACTTTCTTCATCTTATGTCCTTTGCATTGGGGGAAATAGAGAGTTATTAAAGGGTACAAGCTTTCAGTTACAAAACATAAGTTCTGGGGATCTAGTGTACAACATAATGATTATAGTTACTCATATCGGATTGCTCATTTCAAATATCATAAGAGAACAGATATTAAGTGTCTTTACCACATCCATACCAAAAATAACACATAAATAGATGTAACTATGGTGGTAATAGATACGTTGAGTGTAATAACCAGCACAAAATGCTTAAGTGTATCAAACCAGCATATTGTACACCTTAACTATATACAATTTTTACTTTTCAATTAAGTACTTTCATTCACTAAAAAAAATGAAAGGCTCACCTCAAAAATCTTTTCCTGATAAAGGGAATATCATGTGAATGACATGGTATTTAAATTATCACATTGAGCTTAAGAATGGAGTAAATATTAAAGAGACACCATGAAATATGACTTTTTGCAATGCGGGACTGCCATGCTGTGCTGGGTAGGAGCAATGTCAAGAACATAAACATTTTTTAACAAAAAAAGTTTAAAAAGTTTTGTTAAAAAACCTTTTAAACATGCTTATGCATACTTTCATTTATCAATTATTTACACACTTCCTACTTCCAAAATCATGTTGAGACAGTTTACAATAAAGATTCATATTCAATAAAATATTAAAATAATGAGGAAAGCATACTAGTGCAATAAGAAATGTCTG
This sequence comes from Glaucomys volans, assembly GCA_020662805.1. Classification (NCBI taxonomy): domain Eukaryota; kingdom Metazoa; phylum Chordata; class Mammalia; order Rodentia; family Sciuridae; genus Glaucomys; species Glaucomys volans. The sequence goes on along the minus strand of JAJEJO010053126.1, from coordinate 56,658 downwards.
AAGCAGGAATGATTTATGAATAAAAAGTTCAGAAAGGAGAGAGGCTAAGTGTGTGGAACTGTACATTTAACTTGTCTTCTGTCAGTGCAAGAAGGAAAATAGATGCTTTTTCTCCTTTTCACTGTCTATTTGTAGGAAATATGCCTACTCCTTAAACAAACTCACATTTTGCTAGTACCCATGTTTAAGGGGAACTTATTTCATAATGTGAATGTAAGAAACATTGAACATAAGTGACAGACTTTGAATCATGGTCGAAAAAGTGCAAAGGCCTGATTTTTACATGGTCATTGTATGCAATTTCAAAGGCAAAATAAAATAAAATAATAAAGTAGCAATAGCTATGTAAACTAAACAAAAGTCACGCTTCAGGTGTTCTTGATGTAACTATAAATGTTCGAATCACACCAATATTTTTAAATCGGCAATGCTACCTTTAAAAGCCTGGAATTAAAATGTGATATAAAAGTATATTATCAAAACTTAAAATCTGTAAGATCTGATATTTTAATATCCCTCTTTGGTATTCAGAATCTGAAACAGATCCTACACTCATAAATAGTGCCTATACCCAAAAGACTTAAAGTCAGCATACCACAGTGATGCAGCCACATCCATGTTTATAGCAGCCCAATTCACCATAGCTAGACTGTGGAACCAACCTAGATGCCCTTCAATAGATGAATGGATAAACTGTGGTATATATACACAATGGAATATTATTCAGCCATAAAGAATAATAAAATTATGATATCTGCAGGTAAATGGATAGAACTGGAGAAGATCATGTTAAGTGAAATAAGCCAATCCCAAAAACCAAAGGCCGAATGAGTTCTCTTATAAGTGGTTGATGACACATAGCGGGGGTGGGGGGAGGTACGGGAAGAATGGAGAAGGGATGGATTGTATAGAGGAAAATGAGGGGTGGGGAGGGGGTGGGGAAGGAAAGATAATAGAATGAGTCGAACATCTTTACCCTATGTATACGTATGAATAGGCAAATTATATGATTCTACTTTGTGTACAACCAGAAAAATGATAGTTGTACTCCATTTGTATACAATGAACTAAAATAAAAAATAAATAGATAATTAAACAGTGCATGTTTAGGAGTGTGGAGTGTATACATATGTGCATGTGTGTGTTTATCTGTTATATGTAAGCTCCCCAGGCTTTTCAGCATTTCAAACATTATGCTCACATTATATACAAGGCACCAAATTGAAACCCTGAAAAATCAGTGATTGGAAAGAAGTAAAAATCTACTCAGTGGAGATTTACTGTTTAAATAAAAAGCATTTTCCAATTTAGATGGAATTATAATGGACCACAAAAGATCATGAATACACATAAATTCATTTTGATTAGCACCATCACACCAAATACCAAATGACACTGACTAAAAGGTCCACACAGGACCTTTTAAGTGTTGCCAGATGTTTTTGATCAGAGTTTATCTCTTTCTATATGCTTTAATGCAAAAGCATATGTTAATATGCAGCTGGAGTATTGTGACTTTAATGCTCAACAAGCTTAAGAAATGTTTCCAGCTGACAGGGCATTTACTAGAGCTCTAATTACTAATCACCGGAGAATAAAGTAAGGTATAAAGCAATGCCCAAAAGAAATTTTATAGGGTAGTTTTGTTTTTATAGTTGAGATTGTTTTGGCTACTATTTATATTCTCTTTCTTAATTTGTTTTCAATTATTTATTCTCTTTCTTGGCCATGACCCTGAATAAGTAAATTTTTATCACAAATGTAAGGAATATGAGTAAAAAGAAAAATTTTAAATAGTAGGAAACTCAATTCATTTTGGGGAGGAAAAACTCCTGTGAAAGACAAGTATATTTGGAAGGATGATGCCCTTAGAGAGCCTTTTGCAATATTTTTTAAATTTCTGAATTTTTTCTATTACAAATTCTTCAAACTGGCATTCTCTTCAAACTACTGGGTTCTAGTCTCTGTGGAATACTATACACCACATACATCCTCAAAGTATACTGGCTTTCTTTAAAACTTTACTGCAAACTCCTCCAGTACCACCCATTTTCTGTTACACATAGCAGGAAACATCTTCATCTTTTTTTCACTTTAAATTCAAATGCTCTGATATTTATTATTCTGGCTTGAAGTTAGTTTCACTACTCATGATCACCCACACAGAGCTCCATCTTAAGAAATTTCAAAAGAAGTTTCAGATCAGCCCCGCCATTTAGACAATTGTCTTGAGCAGAAGATGAAAGCCTATCCTGAGATGCTCAAGGCATGATATGGTGCTGGCTGTGGATCAGTTGATGTGATGTGCTGATACCCTTCTTGTGGACATAATCCCAAGGTGGCACATATCATCAAATGACAAGAAACAGAAAGTATGTATGTCTAGTATGTTTGTGTCTGCCTGTAAAATCCTTTGCATTTAAGAATGAAGTAAGATGGAAGAAATAAAATAGGTAGAAAGGAGACATAAAGGAAGGACAATTAAATAAATCAGAACTTCTGCATAATTTTCCAGAACTGTCACCCCCTAAGTCAATCTCTCCGACTGTCATTCCTAGATTTCTGAGAAATCTGAAAATCTAAATGTTAACCATAAATCCATTCACTTATGATAATTATCTTGAGCATGGTTAATTCCCCAATAAATAGATATTTTTAAAACCCTGTACTTTAGGTGAGTAAGACCCAGAAACCCAGAAAAGTTTCTTTTACTCTAGACATGGCCTACATTCTCCCTGGATTGTGTATTTGCTTTCCTAAATAAACTTCTGTTTATGCATCTGATTGGTAGGTACTTGCTTAATTCTTTTCTGCCATTCTAGACAAGGATTATGCTGGTACTGAGTTGTTTACCATTCTCTCTGGATCCTCCTTGGACCCTTCTCTGGAGATACCTCTTATCCAGAGACACCCATTCTCCTGTGATAAGAGTAATTAAATTACTGCATGGCGCAAACTACTTTCACTTGTTTTCCCATAATTATGGAAAAATGAAATCTAAGCTTTTCAGACAACATCATCATGCACAGTAAGCTTAACTTCAAGAGGAAAAATAAACTTTTCCCTGATTCTTTTTCCTAGTATTATAATCCACATAATGTTCTATTGCCCAAACTCATTTCTTTCCAAAAGAAGAGAATTATTTAAAAAAGAAAAAAAAAAAACAAAGAAAAAAACTTTTCTTAACTATTATTACACTGTTTAGGATGGTGTTTGGTACATTCACATATTAACTTAATTCAGAAAATTATCCTTCCAGGTCAGTTAGGTTATCCTCCTTTTATTGATGATAAAACAGAAATTCAGGTAAGTATTTGTCAAATTCAGAGAGTTAAGAAGAGATTGACAAATGTCTAAACCTTTTTTAGTCTCAGAAGTCTATGCCATTCTCATGTGAACAGAGGAAAGTACAAAACTAAGTTTCTCTGCTTTATTAATTCTTCTCAGAAAGTAGACTGTACTTTTGCATAAAGAATGTGGTCTAGAAAAAAGACATTTTTTCAGTTGTGAAAAGAATAATCATCTGCAACTGTCAAATTTGTTAATTAGGCGTAATTTGTAGACCACCTAATAAAACACATATGTAATATTTGATTGCCTTTCAAAAAGGTTCAATATCATTCCAACAGTGCCTTATAATCCGCACTGATCCTCAGATTAAGTAAATGAATTGAAAAATTCAATGTTTTCAGAAAGTCAATAGTTGAAAAGTTGGTCAGTTCTTCTGACCATGTTCTTGACTTCAGCTTATTGATGCATAGAAAAAATCGTCCATCTTTGAGAAAGATTTCAATTTCTCAGAACTTATTTATTGAAAAACAATCCCAAGTTTGAAAACATCACTGATGAAAAACCCCAGGTACAATTCTAACAATTACCCAGGAAGATACCTGTCCTCTCAAACTATCCCCTTGTAGGATCAGTCCTGTGAATTCTTTGGTGTGGAGAAAATTCTCAAAATTTCAAGAAGGCAAAAGCTAAGCCTCATTTGCACTCACCCTTGCTTTGTTTAGTTTTCTTGGAGGTTTTAGTTTTGCTTTTGCTTTCTTTCCACAGCACAGTTTTAATTAGATCAGACAAATTGACTTCAACCCTATTTTCCAGCTGAGAATTTATTTGAAAACTGAGATAAATAGATGAGCAGAACAAGCCAATAACCTGAAAACCTCTTTGCTATTGATTTGATATTGAGTAAAAAGACTAAGGTCCTGCTAAAGCTGCATCTTCTCTTTCATGCAGCATTATCAAAGGTGTGCAGTAGATTCCAATCATCATTTCTTAGAAAGGATGAGAAACCATGCACTTTTCTCCCTGGATAGAAACACATTCTTCTCCAGAAGAAAATTATTATTATTTTTTCTAGATAGACCATTCAAGTTAGTAATGGGAGAGTTATTTCAAAATATTTTACCTCCCCAGAATCTTAGAACTGAGAAAAAAATTAGATTTTTCTTGATTTGCAAATTATGTAAGACCAAAATTAAAGTTTGCTAAATTGAAGAGAATTAAATAAATATGTATATAAGAAATAACGTGCAGTAAGTGCATATAAATAGACACTTAATGAATCTTCTTTTTATCCTCCTCAGAATAGAAGGTCCTTTCTACAACTCTTAATGCATCTTTAGACTCATGTATTGTTCATATTCTTATCTCCTTCTTGCTAGGAATGGAGGGATTATTTCCCTTTGCTCTATGTCTAGCTTGATGTTTACATAAATAGTTTCTCAATAAATAACTATTATTTGAATAAATAAAGCACAAATAAAAGCCCTTTTACCGAATGTAACTTGTTGCTCATGAATTATACTTTCAATAGCATTCACGAGAAATTAAATTTAATCTAAGATACTGACTCATTAAAAATATAATCTTCAGTTCAGACAGCATCTGAAAGAGACACCATCAAAATTATCTCCCAGTCTATACTAGAACATGATTCTCACTGTATTTGGCATCAATGTGTCACACTGCTCAATACAAACAGAATTGAACCAGAATACTGTGTTCTATGTAAATAAATTTTAGAAGTGTAAAGGCAAACTCAACCAGTGTAAATGTGCAGATGACCTGTCAACTAACAAACTATAATTTCTCTTTTAATAAGCTGATATATGCAAAAAGTTAGTGACACACAGAATTCCTAAGTAGAGATTTTCGTGCTTTATAGACATTATTTTCACTCACTGTTTGAATGTGTAGTCAGCATTTTTTCCTATAAAGTAGGAATCCATTAAATGGATCTTTCATTGTCCTCTATGAATGTTGCTTTGGGGAAATAAAATTGTCCTCTATTATAGAGTGGACTTGTTTGAGACATGGTTATGCTTACCTATAGAATGTTAGAGACACACTACCTACTCTCAAAACCTTGAACACCTTAGAACCTTGCAATTGGTGTAGAAAGGTTACAGTATTCTGCTATGCACTCATCATATAAAGATTTTAAATGATGGTAAGATTCATTTATTAAAACATTCACTCCTGTGTGTTCAGGTTATAATTGCTCATCACACAGCACAGCAACACTTCCAAAAGACAGGACTGATGTTGAAGAGTATACATACCCTACTTTATGCAAAACTACCTCCCTGTTACAAACTTTTCCCTGTTCGACATTGTGCTCCAAAATTTGACAAGTAAAACATTTGCATAAATGAGTAACACACCATCTACAGATAATATTGCTGAAGTATAACCAACAGGGATAACAAAGCCAGAAATATAAACACAATTTTTAGTTGGTGTTGAAATAAGGGACTAACTATAGAAAACCTAGCTCAAATAATTACAGGAAGAATGAAATATGCTGTTGCAAAGAGGACATATAAACTTAAGGGCCTTAAAAAAGTGGACAATGTCATTTGTACTAAAGAAGTCTGAGCAGCTCTTGCAACTTGATGACTATCAAAACCTGACTGAATTTTTTTCAAAATGATGGGTTTATTGTTGCATATTCATACATGCATACAATATAATAATTAGTCTTTCATCTTTTGATCTTCCTGTCATTTTCATGAGATCTGCCCCCATACTTCTTTTCCTTTATCTGTAGCTTCTGCATATGAGAGGAAACAGATACTTGAACTTCTGAATTTCACTTATTTTACTTCACAAAATGGTCTCTAGTTCCATCCATTTTCCTGCAAATGTCATGATTTCATTTTTATTTATGGCTGAATAAAACTTGAGTGTGAATATATACCACATTTTCTTTATCCATCCATCCATTAAAGGACACCTAGACATCAGGTGTCCATAGTTTGGTTATTGTGAATTGTGCTGCTATAAACATACTTGTATGTATTTATACAGTATGCTTACTTTAATTCTTTAGGATAAATATTAAAAAGTGGTAGACCTGCGTCATATGGTGGTTCCATGCCTACCCTTTTAGGATCCTCCATATCGATTTCCCTAGTGTTTGCTCTAAATTAACAATTTACAGTGTTAAAGTGTTCCTTTTTCTCCACATCCTCTCCAACATTTATTATTGTATGTATTATTGATGACTGCCATTCTGACTGTTATGAGATGAAATCTCAGTGTAGTTTTGATTTGCATTTCCCTAATTGCTAATGATGTTGAACATTTTTTCATAAATATGTTGTCAGTTTATATTTATTCTTTAAAGGAATGTCTGTTCAATTCAATTGCCCATTTTTTAATTGGGTTATTTGGGGTTTTGGTATTAAGTTTGTTGAGTTCTTAATATATTCTGGATATTAATTTTCTATCAGAAGAGTAGCTAGCAAGATTTTCTCCCCATCCTGCAGGTTTTCTCTTCACATTTCTAATTGTTTCTGTTGCTATGTAGAAGCTTTTTAAATTTGATAGTATCCTACTTATTAATTCTTGGCATTATTTCCTGAGTTTAAGGAATCCTATTGAGAAAATCATTGCTTGGGCCTATATATTGAAGTGTTGACCCTATATTTTCTTCTAGTAGTTGCATAAATTCTGGTCTAATTCTGAGGTCTCTGATCCACTTTGAGTTCATTTTTGTGCAGGGTGAGAAGGATTTAGTCTTATTCTTTTACATATGGATACTCCAGATTTCCCAGCACCATTTGTTGTAAAGTTTGTTTTTTCTCTGATACATACATTTTTTGCATCTTTGCCAAGGATCAGATGGCTGGATGTGGGGGGTTTGTCTCTGTGTATTCCATTCTTTATCTTTGGTCCATGTGTCTTTTTTATGCCAGTACAATAGCTCTGTAGTATAACGTAAAGTTGGGTAAACTGATGCATCTAGCAATCCTTTTTTTGCTAAGAATTGCTTTGGCTATTCTGGGCCCTTTATTCTTCCAATTGAACTTTGTGGCTGTTTTTACTAGTTCTGTGAAGAATGTCATTGGTATTTTGATGGAAATTTCTTTGGATCTGTATATTGCTTTTGGTAGTAGAATCATTTTAACAATGTTATTATTGAATTATTTTTTATAGTTCAAAGATCATGCAATTATGTAAGCATGGGTGAATTTACTAAACCAAAGCAAAGTAAAATAAACACTTAGCTTAATTCAAGTACAAATCATCAGCTTCTGGGGAAAAATATATCTTTTTATAAGATCTGGCAGTAGCTACAGTCCCCAGAATGAAAGTTACTCATAGAAGATTTTTCTATTGAAAACACTGTGTTTTGCTTCAGAATATTATATTACCCCAAAGTTTTAATGAACAATTTGAAGTATTTCATATATATCAAGTGTGTAAGGAGCCTCATTCACTAAGAAGTGATGATATGTGTTTGAATGTGGGAGAATTCCAGATTTTAAGTTCGCCTGGACCCCAAATGAGGTATCTCCTGGGAAGCTGGCAGAAAGTTAAGAGCAAAGGAATAAGTCATGGAGAGAGAACTTCTGAAGGGTAGCACTTCCACATAAATTAGAGCCCAAGAGAAGATCAGAATATAGTAGATGATCAACCCCAGGCCAATCAAGAGGATTGTCCAATAAAAGTACACAGCCTGAAAGTCTTCTTTGGCCATAATCTTGGGACTTATCAACACATCTTTTAAAACCTTTTAAAACCATTTCTCCAAGTAATAATTATTTCTCTGCAATTCAGATTCTTCACTAGACTCAGTATCATGACTACCATGTTCTCTGGCATGTATTGAGGTTAAATAATCATCTACTGTCTGAAAAAATAGCAGAAACTTGGGTATATAAGAAAGTTTCTAACCTGGATGCTAGTGAATGAAAATGGATCATCTGCTATACAGGCATCAATTATCTGTGGCATAGATTAGGAAAGTTTTCTGGGAGCCTGTTCAGTTGTGTATGAGAGAAGAATACTTGATAATGTTTTCAATAAATGGCATCCCAATAAATAACTGGGAACAAAGAAGTATGGGAAGAATAGCTAGGAAAATATTTATTCATAATTTATTCATTTATTTATTCAATCATTCATCTGAATTGTTTTGTACCCATAATACTATACCATATACTAAAAATATAGTGTACTCAAAAGAAATTCAAGTTATGCTTTCTTATTATTTAATCAGGGAAACTGGATATTTAAATATGAGAAACTACTTTTACAAAAATATTTACCTCCTAGAAATTGGTAAGATTTAGCTGAAACAAAGATTATTCATAAATACAACATATTTTTTTAGCCTTTACAATCTCTACTTTTGCTTGATATAAGTGCCTTTTGAAATAGTCCTTCTTAGAAAACTGAAGTATTCTCTCTGCAGATTCTGAATCCCTGAATTGCTGGATCACTCAGAGTTTGTTTTTACTTCTTTGTTTTAACAAGCATTTTTGCTAAGGTTGAGGAAATTATCTGGAAAATTTAGTAACAATTTCTACTTATTTTGCCAAAGAAAGGAATGAAAAAAGCAATAAGAAATCAGGCAATTTAGTAATGAAATCTTTATGGATGATACACTTTTCAATAGGGGGTCAAAATTCAGGTGAAATGCAGAGTGTTATTTTTATTACATGAGATAATCAAGAATGTATTTTTTATATTTAATAGGTGATCATTTACTGGTCTATACACTCAAGATAACATTCTGAAGATACTTAAATCAGCTACTAAAGGTCATAATTTATATTTCTATATGTTGTAATTTTTTAAATCATTAATCAGCTTACAAAGTCTCTTAAGAATTCAGATAAATGTATTTTAAAGCAATATTTTTGATAATTAAATGTCTTTACACTGATTCAAGAACACTAAACTGTATGAATAATTTTATGAAAAGTTAATTCATAGAATTGCAGGAAGTAAAGATAGGAGAGAAAAATACATTTAAAAGGTCTTAAGTAGTATTTTTATATCTTCCTACTTTGTGGTCCTCTTTTTGTTCTCTGCCATCAAGATTCATTTTCCTGCATGACTCTTTATGTTATATGCTTCCATTCATGTGTGTTATGTTTCACATAAGGAAATAAATCAAACTATTAAACAGTTGTTTTGTGATTAAATGTAGCAAATATCCTCTGGAGTTTTGGTTTCACAAGTCAGTCAATACTTTCTCCACCACCCTCCCCTAAATTTCTGTCACCAGCAACTGAAATGGTTCAGACAAAGAGGCTGCTTTCTAGATGCTTAACATAATAACCAAAGGCGACTTAGGCTTCAGTGATATTTTAGCTTTCAATGTAGTTGTTCTAGAAACACCAAAGAAAACACACTTTTAACAGTGCATCACAGCTGCATGTTATTCAACCATCTACAGTGAGAATTCGAATCTTTTCAAAATGCACAATGGGATGGATATAGGAATCCAAATAAACTGTGAAGCTTTACATTTCAGGAAAGAAAATTAGAAAAAAAAAAAAAGATAAAACTCCTGGAAGAACAAACCAGTTAAAAATTAATTTGACATTGAATGTCAGCATGTGATTTGTTAAATAAAAGATCAAAACAACAAGAGAGAGAAATCAAAACCCTTCCACATTATCTCAGTAGTGTGTTTCTCTGGCTTACTATCAAAGGTATTTATTTGCTGTAGGAGAAAATCCAGTGTATAATTTTAAAACTTAACTATAAATCACAAAAGTGTTTATCTAGATATATATCACCTAATAATAGAGCAGATACACAAAAGATTTCCTATAAATTGAAATATAATCATTTTGTTCACTTGTTTTCCACCAATCTTACCTATTTATCATTAGGTATTTTAAGGGCAGAATTTCTGGGGAAGAATGGAGGAAAGGACAAGATGCTTTGCTTTTAGTTGATGGAAATAAAAGCTGAGGCTAACCCATATATCTCTCTGCACTAGATATTCAATAGCTACTTGCTTCTTGCCTGAGCACAAACCCAAAGCCAACCCCTAAAAACTGAAAAGTAGTAACACAAATATCACTAAAAAAGAAAACCCTTATTTTCTGTGAACCACTTCCCTTTACACTCTGCCAATGTCCATCTCTCACTCTCCAGGACCTTCCTCACCCAACCTCATCTGTACCTGAAGTTGCTCTCATAAAACTAGCCATAACCATAAAGCTTAGGGTGGAGGTTGGTAAATATAACTTCTCAGAACCCAGGTTTCCCATTACCTCGGGCTACTTCAAAAAAAAAAAAAAAAAAAAAGAGAGAGAGTTCAGTCCTCAAGAATGGGATCCTAATTAAAATAAGTCATAGTCCACATACATATACGTGTCAAAATACACTCTATTGTCATGTTTATCTAAAAACTACAAAGTTTTAAAAACTTTTTTAAAAAATGAGAGTGAAACCAAAATGAGGTCTGGGCTTCCCACTCTGGCTCAGGCAGAGACATTCAAATCTCATCCAGTTATAGGGAGGCTCTGCCTAGAATCCCATCTGGATTTAAAAACAATGTGGGTTACTTTTTCCTAGCCCCACCTCATGTCTTGACACCAACAAGTCTTCCTGTGCCCTGAACTTACACAAGACAAATTATCTCTGATCCCCAAATATGCTCTTTCAATGTCAATAGTGTCTTTCATAAAATAATTTGCCCTCATCTCTTCCTAGCTTATGTGAGAAAGGCACAGATACAAAGATAATAGTACAGAAAAAAATCTGAATGTAAAGTTCTTAACATAAAATTTCATTTTAACAAATTACTAGGAGGTGTATTTTTAAATAGTAACAGGCTCAATTAAATTTTAGTGTTGTAATGGGGTAGTTTACTTAAATTACTTAGGTCACATCAAAAAACTTTTAAATTTATTTTTACAAGTAAGGGAGGCTGAGGGAAGAAGATCACAAATTCAAGGCCAACCTCAGCAAATTAGCAAGACCCTAAACAACTTAGTAAGACCCTGTCTCAAAATAAAAAACTAAACTAAAATAAAATAAAATAAAAGGGGTTAGGGATGTGACTCAGGGTCAAGCATCCCTCAGTTCAATCTCTGGTAACTAAAAGAAAAAAAGGAAACTTTTTATTTGTTAAAATTTTAAGCTTCATCCCTTTTAGCGAACTCTGAATATTTCTCATCTCTAAAAGAACTATAAGGAGTACCTAATTCAACCTAGAATTAAAATGAATGATCTATTTTTCTACCATGGAAAATTTTATGCCTATATTAATGATAAGCTCCAGTAATACAATATTTCCATACTTGCCTTCAGTTCTAGTCAGATTTTCTGCCTATATAAACGAAGGGAGACCTAGGGTTCCAGACATATATTTAGCTTAGACTGCTCACTCATAAATTGTTTGAGGACAGAAATCATCTTCTAGTAGAACAACACTTTTTAAAAATTAAGTAAATAAAAGCTTGAAAATGAAGCATCTTATGGCCATAGGACTAACAAAAAAATAACATTCCCACCTGTACTCACTAGCAAATCCCTTGCCCTGTCACTCTTCATCTCTGGGTGGTGGGGAGGAATCATTGAGCTCCCTTTTCTACCCTGCATATTTTGTGATGCTGGTTTTTCCCTGGGTATTGAAACACCAATGCAGAAGTATGTATCCTTTTTATGTATGTGCAGAAGTGGAATTCTGATCTCAAATTGAAAGCTGAAAAGCATGTTGGAAAACAACATTCTATTCAAGAATAATAATAACCCTTCTACCTGAATTGTAGCCCATCCAGCTGATTCTCTGATACTGTAAGGGTGGCAATAAGAGGACATGAGGGCTGCTATTCCTCTTACATAAAGTAGGAAAATATCATCTTCTCCCTTGTGTTCCATAAGTGCCCTAAGACATCTATGGAGTGTGTGGGTTTTGGCCTCCAAACTGGTTGAAGAAAAGGATCTGTTTCAACACAAAATATCATTTGACCTTCATTTACCTCTTAGTGAAATAAAGATTCCCACTTGTGATAACAGAGAGATTCCCTTCTGAGTCTTCATTGGCAAACTCCTAGATGCTTGCAATGAAAATAGGAATTTGAGAAATTCATAGAAGCCTATTCCTTACTTATTTCCAACACCTTTATTATTCAGTTTGATGATCAGATCTAGTTGGTTTTTCTCCTACGTGTAAGAATGAGCACTAAAATCTTTTTAAAGAAAAGAACTTTGGGATAAAAAATAATGGGTAACATCCATTTGAAGGGATAGTTCCCTCTAAAACCATCCATATCTGTGAGCTATGTATCTGATGCCAAGAACCGATGGCCTGTGCTCTGCAATACTGAGAGCTATCCAAACGCATAGTAGATACATTCTGTTTGCCCAAAGAGACAGGCTGGAGAGGCTCTTTAATATATTAAGTGCTAAAACCTATACAAAGATGTAGTATGTAATTCTATTTTATTGCACAGGCAAGGAAGAGAGAAGAAAACGTTAGTTTAACCACCCGACCTCTCACAGAATTTATCTGCCATGATAAGATAAATTTTAAGCACTCCCCCTGTTTCTCTTCAGTTTCATTTCCTCTGCTTCCAATATTGTTTTGGCTTAACCTTTATTATTCAAGGAACTTTCAGAACAATTTGACAGCCAATGGTGGAGAAATAGGAGGAAAGATGTTAGGGCTTCATTCTGAACTCTCCACAGTTCAAGGTAATTAGAGAAGCAAACAGACCCCTCCCATGCTAACATAGACACTTTTTACATATGAGGGATTAAAATCAAGTATTTGCTAGAGATTTCATTATTACTCAACTTAGGACTTGGATAGTCATGTGCTCTTATGGTGCTAACTCAGACTTGTAAGTTTAGAAAATACTTTGTATCAGATTTTTAAAAGAACAATGAAAAGAGAGGAAAAAGAGAAAAAAAAGAAAGCAGAGAAAGAAGAGAGAAACTAAAGGAAGATTTTCAAAATTTGGAATATTCTAGAACACCACTGTGTTCCCTGGGCTCTCAGATCTGCCTTTCTCCAACCTCTGCCATCACTACTATATCCAAATACCTTTCCATTTTCAGGTAACAGTTATTAGCATTCTGCATACATAGGGACTAGAAACACACAAACTGCTTGAACAAGCCTTAATAACAAATTCTTACAGGATAATCTTTCAGATATGTGTGGAACACTTTTTTATTCCAAGAACCATTCTAAGTTCCTCACATGGCTGATCTTACTTATACTTCACACAATTCTACTTAGTAAGCCTCATCATTAGTCCCATTTTATAAATGAGACACAGTCTTTCAGCTGTCTTCATGTCAGAGAGTTGTTAGAGTACAGAGTTAATATCTGCTCAGACCAGAAAAGATCCTTAGAGAAACCTGCACCTTCTGGAGTTTATCTGTAGTCAGTCTGTGTAAGGCTTACTTGTTCAACAGGTGAGGACGCCGAATACACAGAATGTTTTAATCATGTCTTGGAATTTCACAATCCATGTTGGTAAACAAGGGCCTTTGGTTCTGAGATTTCATATTCCTGCTTTGAGGAGGGACTGGTTTTAGCAAATAAAGTTGGATTTTCTTAGAAATCAAATTTCTACTACACAAGAGTGAAATCAACTGGTACTATTGTCTTAATCCCAATTTAGGAGTATCAAAAACTAAACTTCCTGACCTCAGAGGCACCTTCATTCTACTGACTAAATTCAATTACAGAATTGAGTGGTTTTAAAAGTCTGCAAGGTAAGATTTAATAATACTGACAAATTTGTACCATCTTTTGACTCTGGATAGGTAAAACTGAACTTGACTTCCTTCAAATCATGTAGATATATGGCGTGGGATTAGGTTTCAAAATAATTTACCATATATATCATCAATTTTAATTCTATCTAAATAATTATATTGTTGAGGATATGATAATAATGTCTTACATGCATTGAGTATCTTCAATGAAAACATCTCTAACTTAACTGAAACATCAGCAGTATCATTTTCCAGTATCAGTTTTTGTAAAGCCTATAGGAGTTTATTCACCAGGAAATGAATAACTCGGACATATTCATTGGACCATTCTTTTTAAAATTTGAGCTTCAATTATAATAAACTATTTGAGTACAACTTGATAAGAAGCAAACAAAGGTAGTTTTCAGAATGGTATTGGCAAGTCACAAAATTTTCTCATATTCTGCCTGGGTGAAAGGGATGATACAATTTACTTGTAATAGCCCTCTCTTCTAACAATAACTAGTATGATTATAGAAATGACTTTACCACCCAATTACAGCTTCAAACTCTCATCCCTAGTAACAAATATCCAAGATACACTGAGTTCTTATAGAACTATGGGATCTCTTTCTGTGTCTTAAGGAATGATGCTCTCTCTCTACAGTGAGGGATGGTATTGAGCAAGTTAACTTACCGCTCTGGTTCCTCAGTCTCCCTACACTAGAGGGGTCCATAACTCACAAAAGCACTGCTGGATGACTCCAGATTTTTTCCTTGAAAACAGATATTTCAGTATGTATTGGGCACTGTACTAATATACGCTAGGTTCTATATTCGTGCATATATGTGTCTGTATGTACAAATGTGTGCACAAGTATGGATATTTCCCCTCCACCTGATTCTTATAATGAATGGAAATAATGCAGTACCCCTCAGAGTACAGAGAATACCCAGAATGAGTTTTACTAAGAGCAAGGAGAGAGGCAATTTAGATCATCTGGAAAATTCACTAGACTCAAGTGGAAAGACTTCAGAATCTTTCCAAACATGAGTTTGAACCCTGTCTCTACCACTTCCCAGTTGGGGGGCTCAAGCCAGAAAAAAAGTGATTTTAGGGAAAGATGCCCAGAGTTGCTGTGACATTTGAGAAGAACAGGCCACAGAACATCTGTTCAAAATAAATATGCATAACACCTGGCAAAAATTTCACTGGGGAGTAAAATCCCTTTAGAAACATTTTAGCAAATGTCATTTATAATCTGTTTTCTTCAATCTCTCAACTCCATGGCAAGAGGGATTTTGGCAGTGTCAGAATAAGCACAGCTTTCAGCTGAATTAAAATTGAAGATTTTTCCAATTATACAAAATTTGGAAAGTAATATTTTTATATGACTTTTGACCACAGCAGCAGTTTCTTCACTGGTAGCTAAAAGTTTTCAAGAAATAACTCCCTTGAAATATTTGCCTTTCGATGTCCTAATCTATTTCATTATCATTTTCTCAAAATCCCAGGAGATAGCATGCACTTGATACTGTTTACCCTTCTACTTGGGGAGGTTTACCTTATGAATTATAGCTGTTCATATATTAAAGAATTAGTATCAGAAATGGTTAGGAGACATCTGCTATTCCAAACACACTTGTTCATTTTTGCTTCTCGGGCTGATTTTTGGAATATTCCTTTGTAACATTGCTATCACTACTGACAAAAGGCAGAAGTACAATGTTTCCTAAAGGGAAAATACAGAATGCAATAAAGGAACAAATAAGCAAATCTGCTATACTTTACTTCCTACCCTGTGGATGGGCCAACTCATGACCACATGTATACCGGTGCAGTTAAAAGCACAGAACACAGAGTTCAAAGACTTGAGCCAGAATCTCAGGTCTAGCTGCCCATTTGTGTGCTTTATGCCCATGGACAAATAACTCTTGAAAGCTTATTAAATAGTATTAAGTTGGGATGACAAAACCTACTATAGGGCTTCCTTGAGGAAGGAATAAAGTAATGTGTATTTGCGTATGTGTGTATATATATGCATGTGGCATATGGTAAATGTGAAACAAAGATTAGATTTAATTATTACAAGTGTATGCTTATGCTGTTTCATAGTTTCTTGATGGTAATATCTGAACCTTTTTACATAGACATATTCAATGTAAAATTATATTTTTATTCCTCATTTAATTAATGGAAAAATTAGTAAATGTGTAACTTAGGAAAGGTCATGATACACAAACACACACACACACACACACACACACACAGTGTCATCCCTCTATATCCATTGAGGCTTGTTTTCAGCTCCCTTTCTCATACCAAAATCTACAGACATTCAAATCCTTTATATAAAACAATGTCATATTTGCATATTCTATTAATATCCTCCCATATATGTAAATCATCTGAACTTATTATACATGATAAAAGGAAAATGCTATGTATGTATTTAATACAAGGGAACACCAACAAGAAAAAGTCCACACACGTTCAGTACAGATGCAAAATCTTTTCAAATATCTTCCATCCCCAATTGGTCAAATCTGTAAATGCCAAATTTGATGAATATAGGGTGCTGACCATGTATTTGTGTGCATGTATTAGGGAAAGAGAAGTCATTAGATTGTTACAAATAGATGGACTTAATGATTTCTAATGGACTCAACACTATGGAAAGGATTTGCAATATTAGCTTTACAGGATAACTTAACTTTCTCACAATGGAGGGAATGTTTCACAACAAATTACAACTGATGGCTCCTGCCATTTCCAACCACTTCACTGAAATAGGAATGAGACAGAGGTTCCTTCAGAGAGAGCAGTAATGTTTCAATTTCTCCCTGGGGTACTTGTCACTTCCAGTTTTATTTTATATATCCCTTTCTACTTCTGTAACTATATGTTCTCTGCAGCTTTGACTTTAATTTGTCTTTTTATCTACCACAGTTCTTGGCATTTTGAATACCTCTACAAATATTCAAACAATAATAGAAATCATTGTTTTATTGATCTGTTTTATTTATTGTGGAGCTTCTAAATAACAAAGGAGAGAGAAGCTCTCTTTTAAAATTATACATAAGGATCAAGGAAACCTTCTCAAGTAAAAATAGGAAACTCAGACACTGAAAGGAAAAGAGGTGGCCCATTTGGCTGCATGAAAATGGAAAAATCATATAGCAAAAGACACCATTAAAAAAAGACATTAGTACACTGATCATAGGTAAAAATATTCGAATCTATGTAACAGATGGAGTTTTATCTATAAAATACAAAGAAGTCTTAAATGGTAGGGATAAAAGGCAGTAAAATGTAGGTAACAATGCCGAAAGGTAATTCATGGATCAGGAAGGCCATAGCCTTAATAATTATTGATAAAACACAAATTAATTATAAGACATCATTTTATCAGAGATTGATAAGTGCTAATACTGATAACTGATAGAATATAGTACAAAACATGTTTTATCTTTCTGATGAAGATAAGAGTAATTATACACTTTCAGAAAAAAAATCCAGTGATACATGCTAAAATTTAAAAATACATAGAACTTTCTATCCTGCAGTCCCATTCTTACAAATCTGACAAAAAATTGAAATGCTACTTCATATAACAAGGAAGTCTGTCACAAAAAGACTTTCAGTAGGAGCTAAACAAAAACAAACAAACAAACAAACAAAACCTAAAAATACAGCAAAAGCCAGGAAAGGAAAACAGTCAACCAGGATATCTTCATACAATAGATGGTTTGTAACTATACCAGCTGACTGCTGCTATTTCAAAATATATTTTAAGTTGACAAAACAAGATGCTGAGAATTGTATATAACATGGATGAGTTTATATAAAGCAATGCAAATAAAAACTATGTATTTATACATGATTACCTGAGCCTGGGGAAAGAGTGGAAGTGCACCTACCACTCTGTTCACCCTGGTTGCCTACAGGAGAGAGAGAAATAAAAAGATCAGAAAATCACATAAAGCATCTGTTGTTATGGACTTTGTGTCTCCTTCATGCTGCCTAAGTATGGAATTTTAGGTCTTGATTATTTTAGAAAAAAAATTTAAATAAAAATATCCAAAAATGTGAAAGGACCCAATGAAGATATGCATTTCTAAAGAGAGTATCCAATATTCACATGTCACTAGGAGCACCCAAATCACCGGAGCTGTATGTGCAAGGTGTCTGACTAAATTTCTAAAGTGAGTGAGATAAGAATTACATAGACAGTATCTTTGAAGCAACATCACATATCTGCACACATGCCCCATAGGACTCATACACTTCTATAATATTGGAGTAATATGAGGCAGTGAGTTTTTCCTCTGAATAAGAGTTATCAGTTAAGTCCCACCATCTCCAGTCCATGTTTTCATACTTATCTCTTTTTTCTGGACTCCTGGCCTTGTAATGCAACCTGACAAGAGAGAACTGGAGTTTAATTCTGGCAGCTTTCTACTATAATGTGTTAGAGAGACTAAATGATCTCTTATTCTGACCTGTCTGCTGGTACAAATAAGTCCCAAATGCAAGACATCATCTTTAGAAAGGTACAAAACATATGTCAAACCATCTTCCTAAAGGACTAGAGGAGAGGGGCAATAAATTATGGGCAATGGAGTTATTTGTCAGGTTATTTCTTTCCTATTAAACTCAAGGTTTAAGAGATGGAGAGGCAGGAGAAGTGCTGGGGAGTCATATTGGTCAAATTATTTTGTTATATTGTGTACATGTACAAATATAGAGTACAATTATGATGTACCAATAAAAAAGTGGAAAAAATTAATACAGTTATTTACAATACACAAATTCATTTAGAGTTCTAGAGGCATATTTTTCTCAGAGAATTAATTACTAAATTAAACTGTATAAGTTTAAAAAAGCAGGAAGATTGACATGTTGCCAAGGGAACTCAGACAATGAAAAAAAATTCACTGAGACAGCTTCTTGCCTAAAACGTCACATATGTCTCAGGAAAATGTGTTGATAGTTTGGACAGAGTGGCATTTATTCCATTGTTACACAGTATGCCTTATCAAGTATTTTCAAATGAGATGATTGTTCTTTTCTCTAGGTAATTTTAAAGTATAGCTAGAAAGATCAATAAAACTATTGGTAAGTCAAAGGACCACTACCCTGCCTCCCATTTAAATCTCAAAATGGTAAATCTGTACAAAGTTATTGAAATAACACAAATATATAGAAAATGGGCAAAAAAGTCTTGATTTTCACGCTATGCTGTATGAAATTAGTATAAATCGATTGCTTAGGCAACAACTATTTGAATATTGAATATCAAAGGAATGAACACTACAAATAAAATCAATTCACCATAACCTACAATAGTTGAGAGAAATTATGTATAGGAAATCAAGACCATAAATAATTGCATATTAGGAGTTTTTTGAATAGAGTCAATACTGAAATGGGAAATTACATATGCATGTATTAATGTGCAAACATACATACAAACATGTTCTGCACAAGAAACTGGTGTGCCAGCTGAAGTCAATTCTGCGAATGAGTTCTCTGTAAATAGATACAAAAAGGAATAAAAGAATTTTGTTCCCATTGGCCAAAATAAATCCCTATAAAATGCAGGAATTCAACTAAAAGAACCCTTAAGTAATACTTTCTTTGTTATTGTTACCAGGGATTGAACCCAGTGGTGCTTAACCACGGAGCAACATCCCCAACTCTTTTCAATATTTTATTTAGAGACAGGTTCTTGCTGAGTTGCTTTAGGACCTTGCTAAATTGCAGAGACTGACTTTGAACTCCCAATCCTCCCAAGTCAGCCTGACAAACCACTGGGATTATAGGTGTGCACCACTGCACCCAGCCTAAAGTAACACTTTCAAAAAGTAGCTTTAGTGTAGACTTAAAAGAAAGAAAATGAATATATTCTAAGTTGTCTATGTTTCAAACTCATGGACAAAATACTTCTAATTGTGGTCACTTTTTTCTTGTCATCATGACATATCTTTGGAGAAGGAAGAAAAATATCTAAACAGCTACATTTTTAAAAATAAAAAAGTGATTATCACAAAACCTGAGACACATGGAATAAAGCAACACTAATTTCTATACACAACACACACACACACACACACACACACACACACACACACACAAAGATTGCATTATCAATTAGACAGTAGGATGAATTTTTAAAGATCACATATGCCCAGAGTCTGGAATTGGGATCCTTGACTCCCAGTAGAGTGTGTGGCTGCCTTGTAAAGATTTCTATAAGAGTCAAAGCTCCAATACCACAAAAATAAAGAAAAAAGAGGTAATTACATAATATTTTGTTTTACTTTTCTATTTTACCATACCAAGGAGATTATGGTACAAATGTGTGTGTGACCATCATTTGAAAAAAGATCATATAAAATATACTATGTAGAGACTCCATTTAAAAAAAAAATCCATTTATTGCTTTCCAGAGAAGGACTTGCTCTCTTACTCTCTATCTATATATGTGAATGTATACACATATGTAAAAATCCGTAATTATAAAAATAATGCATGTGAATAGACAAAAGGAAACAAAACAGGAAGCATAAAATTGTGACACGGAAAAAAAAAAAACAACTTTAGATACTCACACCTAACTCACAATCATCATTTCCATCTCAAGCTCTACCAGAACCTTCAATGACACTAATGTCCAAGTTAATGATCAATCCAGTGTGAAACGTCTTTTTCTTCTTAATCTCATGTTCAATTCTTTTTATTTCTAAATCACCTCAACTAAATTTCTTTTAGCTGCATCCTTTTTAATTTTTAGAAATATTGTTGATGGTTTCCTCTCTTTCCTTGGCTTCACAACTGTCCTGATTTCTTTAGATTTTTATGATCACTTTACAAATATTTTTACATTCAATTTGTTTTTCTTACCCATATCTTAAATGTCTCTGTTCCCCAGGCTCTACTCAAAGTCATCTTTTCCTTCAGAATATATCACTATTAAAAATCACCACCAATAGGCTGCTGACCCTGAGCCAAATTTCTCCACTGAGCTTTGAATTCATATATTACACATCTTTTTTTTTTTTGGATCTGGGGATTGAACTCAGGGATATTTTACCACGGAGTCACATCCCCAGCCCTATTTTTGCATTTTTATTTAGAAAAAGAGTCTTACTAAGTTGCTTAGCCCCTTGCTTTTTCTGAGGCAGGCTTTGAATTCGCAATCCTCCTGCCTCAGCCTCCCAAGGCTCAGGGATTATAGGTTTTAGCCACCACGCCCAGTTTACACTTCTTTAAATAAAAAAATTCTATCCAGTTTAAGACACACTGTTCACTAGTCTATCACTTTTAAAAAGCTGACAAGCAACTATATCAATTATTTCCTACTTAATGTGTTATACTACTAAAATACATTTTAGACTTATTTGTAAGTCTAAATGTATTATTATATATCAATATAATCAAAATCAAATGTTTTATTATATATCAATGTTGAGCACATATCAAAAATCCCAAATGAAATTAATCAGCTGAGGGTTCTTAATTCTTTATATCAAACACTTTGAGTACTTTTTAACTCAGTTACCAATGCCTGATATTTCCTATGTACTATTATCCTCTGCACTGTCACAGCATTGGTGAAATAGCATTTTTTTTTTACCAGTACTCTCTTCATATTGTTTCCTTTGCTGAGAAAAAGCTTTTTAGTTTGAATCTATCCCAATTATTGATTCCTGCTTTTATTTCTTGCACTTTGGGAGTCATGTTAAGGAAATCTGGTCCTAGGCCAACGTGATGAAGATTTGGAACTATTTTCTCTTCTATTAGGTGCAGAGTCTCTGGTCTAATTTCTAGGTCCTTGATCCACTTTGAGTTGAGTTTTGTACAGGGTGAGAGATATGGGTTTAGTTTCATTTTGCTGCATATGGATTTCCAATTTTCCCAGCACCATTTGTTAAAGAGGCTGTCTTTTCTCCATTGTATGTTTTTGGTGCCTTTGTCTAGAAAGAGAAAACTGTATTTATGTGGGTTTGTCACTGTGTCCTCTATTCTGTACCATTGATCTACCTGTCTATGTTAGTGCCAATACCATGCTGTTTTTGTTACTATTGTTCTGTAGTATAGTTGAAGGTCTGGTATTGTGATACCCCCTGCTTCACTTTTCTTGCTAAGAATTGCTTTGGATATTCTGGGTCTCTTATTCCTGCAAATGAATTTCATGCTCTATTTCTATGAGGTCCAACATTGGGATTTTAATTGGAATTGCATTGCATTAGTATAGCACTTTTGGTAGAATGGCCATTTGACAATATTAAGTCTGCCTATCCAAGAACATGGGAGACCTTTCCATCTTCTCAGACTTTCTTTAATTTCTTTCTTTAGTGTTCTGTAGTTCTCATTGTAGAGGTCTTTCCCCTCTTTTGTTAGATTGATTCCCAAGGAAATGGAGCAGGTACTTTACAGAAGATCTACAAGCAATCAACAGATTTATGAAAAAATGTTCAGCATCTCTAGTAATAAGAGAAATTCAAATCAAAACCACCTTAAGATTTCATCTCACCCCAATTAGAATGTCTATTATCAAGAATACAAGCAACAGTAGGTGTTGGCGAGGATATGGGGAAAAAGGTATGCTCATACATTGCTGGTGGGATTGCAAATTAGTGCAGCCACTCTGGAAAGCAGTGTGGAGATCCCTTAGAAAACTTGGAATGGATCCACCATTTGACCCAGCTATCCCACTCCTTGGCCTATACCCAAAGGACTTAAAATCAGCATACTACAGTAATGCGGCCACATCAATGTTCACAGCAGCTCAATTCAGAATAGCCAGTTTGTGAAACCAACCTAGATGCCCTTCAATAGATGAATGGATAAAGAAACTGTGGTATAAGTTCGCAATGGACTATTACTGAGTCATAAAGAAGAATAAAATTATGGCATTTGCAGGTATATGGATGAAGTTGGAAATGGTCATGCTAAGTGAGACTAGCCAATCCCCAAAATCCAAAGGTTGAATGATCTCTCTGATAAGTGGTTGATGATGCATGATGCAGGGCAGAAGGGAGGCAAGAATGGAGGAAGGATGGATTGCATAGAGGAAAAAGAGTGGTGGGATCGGGTTTGGGGGTAAGAATAATAATAGAATGAGACAAACATCATTACCCTATGGACATGTATGATTACACAAATGGTGTGACTCTACTTCATGTACAACCAGAGAAACAGCAGCTGTAATTCCTTTGTGTACAATGAATCAAAATAAATTTTAAAAATAAGTCTACCAAAAATATGCAAATTACTTAAATAAAAATTCATAAAACTTTATTAAAAATGTAAGAAAAATCTAAACAGGTTGAAAGATAGCATTATTGAAGTGATGGAATTGGAGAGCATGTTAAGTGTGATAAGCCAATCCCAAAAATCCAAAGGCTGAATGAGCTCTCTTATAAGTGGGTGATGACACATTATGGGGGTGGGGGGAGGCATGGGAAGGATGGAGAAGGGATAGATTGTATAGAAGAAAATGAGTGGTGGGGAGGGGGCAAGGAAGGAAAGATAATAGATTGAGACAAACATCTATACCCTATGTATAACTATGCAAATTGTATGATTCTACTTTGTGTACAACCAGAAAAATGATAGTTGTGCTCCATTTGTGTACAATGACCTAAAATTTAAAATAATTAATTAATTTAAAAAATTTAAAAAATCTCTAAATACCTTATGGATTTGATTCAGTTATCAACACAACAAGGCAACAGCAGAATTTTTGGGTAAATTGGTAAATTACTTCTGAAGTCAGAAAAAACATGTTCCAATAGAACTATAATATTTCTAAAGAATAACAATTATATGGGGGAATTTGTCCTCATGTATTAATACCTTATGATAAAGTTGTAGTGATTAAAACAATATAGTATGCTATTATTTCAGGCAGGAACTGATCTATTTGTTCCTTTCTGATCAGTGATACACAGATATAAGTCCAATCTACAGAAGAGCTATCAATACAGATAAGGAATACTACTTCACAAATAGTAGTGAGACAATTTGTTATTTATATGAGAAAAAGAAAAATAGATCATACATCTCGGTCTACCCAAAAAAATCAATTTCATGATTAAAGAGTTGAATGTGAAAATCATTATGTAGCACTTTTAATATTCCAAATACAGGAAAAACTTATTATCTTTTAGTAGTGAAGATTTAGAAAGACCTTATAAACAATAACCATGAGGAAATAAAATGATAATTCTATCTCTTGAAACATAAAACTTATTTTTCTTCTTTAAATAGAATCGAAAACTCACGACATTGAGAGAAGATATTTCCAAACCATAACATCAGCTAAGGATCATTATAAAACTATTCAAAGAACTTCTATAAATTTACAAAATACAAACAACTCGTTAAAATGCACAAAAGTCAGAAATAGGAGTCTTATGGAAAAAATATGAATGTTTCATAAATGCCTGAAAATATGTGTCTTTAGTTATCAAAGACCATCTCATATTCACCAGGTTGGTACATATTGAAACAGCAGAAGCCATCAAGTGCTGGTGAGCATATCAAAGGTACTTTTCAATGCTACTGGGCTCTGTGCCTGGGAGGCAAATTCATATGAATGACATTGGAGTAATCCCACTCCCTCTAATTTTCCAAAGGCAAAAGCTGAAGAGAATTTCAAGAACAAGATTTAGAGGCAGAAGGATGAGGTCAGAGGAACTTTTTCCTCTGGAAGTATCCCCGCTGGTCATTGCCAGGTTTTCTGTATTCATATAGTTAAGCTGAAAGCCATGACCCACATTAGATAAGCCTCACCCTCCACCATCTCTCTTGCAGTTCTTGGAACCTCTCCTTTCTTCAGAGGTGGGATGGTATTAATTTTCTGCTGTTCCTACCTTTAGAGTAGTTTACCTTCCCTTGTTGACTTCCATATTTTGCTACCCAGTGGAAATAATGCAGCTCTTCTCAAATTTCCCAGTTTGAGTGTCTCACTTATTCTTGCTAGGATCCTGACAAATAGAAATATAACATGCACGAATGTGAGTGAAAATTGATGAAATCCTTAGAGACACACAAAAAAATGTGAATAATATGCAACTCAGTCATTTGACTCCTAAATTTATCTCTAGAGACATTAGAAGGGCTTTGAACAGCAACATTTATAGAAAGAAAAATATTAGAAACAATCCAAATGTCAATCAAATTAGAATGGATCAACAAATTATTCTAGAGAATACTATATAAAAATGAAAGTAATGTTGGATGCGGCAACTGTAATGTGATTGATGAACAAAAACAAATTTAGAGAATTTAGAGAACAACCAATACAAACTCATTGCACTTATGAAACCTATATAAATAAGCAAACCTAAAAAAAACCTTAAAAGTGCAATACACCTATAGAAAAATGGCTAGCAAAGGGAATGAGCTACTTCCCAGAGAAAGAAGCTTTCATTTTTGTGATAGTTTTCTGTTCATTAACTTTGATGTTAGATACATGAATATTCATTATATTTTTAATTTTTTTACTGTATATACTGTTATATATATTCATATCTTAATGATTTTTGAAAAGTAAGAAAGGAAGACATATAAGAAAGCAAACAAATGAGCTTGCTGAAGGTAAAAACCTTGTCTTGCTTGCTTGCTTGCTTGCTTGCTGTATCCCTGGGACTAACAGAATATCTGCTGTATAATAGGTAATCGAGTGGTATGTATTTAAAAGGGGACTGGATGGAAGGGAGAATGGAGAGAGAAATGAAATATGTTCAAGGAGCAATCTCTGTTCAACAAGTGTGTAAGAATTTGATCAGAGAGCTGAGTAAAACAGACCTGCCAGATGGATTAAAGAAAGGTACAGAGTGGGTGATATGAGTACAGATTTGATCCCAATAGATCACATCACCAATAACTGTGCCTCAGTTTCTAACCTGAAAAACTGACATACAAGTAATTTCCACGTTATATTTTATGAAAAACAAATGGGAAAGTATTCATAAAAATCTCAGAAGTGTGACTAGACTTTAGTAGCTGATACAGACTATATGTGCATAGGTATTTATTGTATTTATAACATATTTATTTGTATCCTAGGATTTGTTTATATTTTTGTTCTATTTTTCAAACTCAGGCACAAGAGTTTATCATTCTTGAGATTCTTTAAGGAAATATTTATATAACAACTTAAATTTACTAAAATCATAGGTCATCAGCACAATTACTTATATCTATTTTATTTTACTACTGATTTACATGTAACCATATTCAACATGCCAGTCTTTCGAAGGTCGTGCCCATGTTTTCTCAGACAGAAAACAGATAAATCAATGTTATTAGTGAAAAATGGAGTGAACGCTTTTCTGTAAAAGCATCAAGAATATCTCAACAAATATAGAATAAAGCCTCACCAACTGAACTTACTGTCACTCACCCCATTTCATGCATCTCAGTCCCTGAAAATCATAGTACAATAACATTAAAAAGCATAAGCTAGAAAGAGTTCTGGTAAGGATACACAAAAATATTTCCATTCCACAGTATCAAAATATCCATGTAACGCTGAACACACAGGTTGTAAAAACAATGGTCTTAAACAATGGTCTACAACACTGGTCACCATTACAGAGCTGCAATGAATTCCCAGATCTTGCCTGCTGTGTGTTAAAATGTCAGTACTTCTTAACACTCTGGGTAAACTGGGATGTCTGTTCTCTCACTTACATCTCTGTTCCCCCCGAACAAATGTCCTTTAAAGGGCAGTTCTGATCTTTAATAATTTCAGAAAAACTCCCTCAAACTTACTGAATATCTATCCTAATATTTAATACTCTAAAAGTATTTGCCTCTGCTGAGAAATACTTATAATTACAATGAATATTTATAAAGTCTTTACTATGTGTCAGACACCAAACTTACATATGTAATTTCACCTAATATTTAAATGAGTCAATTTTTCTTTCAATTTAACAAATTAAAATACTGACATCACAAACCTAGAAGTTTGCAGAATCAGAATTCAAACAATATGTCTGGCTACATCACCTACACCTCCAGCCACCAACTGGGAGAGAGAGAGAGCAAATGGCACCCATCTTACCAGGAAACTTATTAGTAAACCTTACCAAAGGGCCAAGAGTATTGTCATATAATGAGGGATCTCAATGATTATTCACTGGCATTTAGAAAGGCCAGAATGGAAGCCTACCCTCTACTCTGACATATATGTATACATGTACAGATGTTTTTCTTTTAATCTAAAAAAGAGCTACTTTCAAACATAAAAATCATTTTTAAGCAGCAATCATGATCTTTAATATGATGGCTATATTTTTTTAGAAGGGATAATTTTCATTGCAAGCCATAATGCTTAGAATATACTGGATTTAGAACAATATTTCATATGGAACATTATATCTTTCAAATGAAAATCTGGTCATACTCTCAGTATCCAAGCTGGAATTCAGTAGATTATAGAATGGAGAAATTGAAAATAAAAAAATTGCTACTTCATAAGACTAACTGGGAAAAGGATCAATCATGTATGATGACTGATGTTCACTCGATCTCAACCATGCTGCAATTCAAAAGAGGAATGTGAATGTGTGAATCAGGACATTTTGATGTTTCCTAATCTCTAACTGCTTTTCTATTTAGAGAGGAAGAGACTAAAGTGTAGGGGAGTGGAGGGGGTAGGAGATGAGAGGGAGTAGTTACTAATCCAATTTCTCTTCTATTGATTTACCATAAATAAAGAGGAAATCCCCATGTGCCACAGTATCCTGGTCTCTGAACCAGAGCCATTATTCTTAATTCTAGTTTCTCTCTCTGTGTCCTTTAGCCCGGTTGTAGCTATCTTTAAGAAAGTTTTCACATTGAAGGAGAAATAAATGACCCTACAAGATATTATTGTAGTGTCCAGTTCAATAGCATTAAGTGGAATTAGCCTCAAAATCAAAGATCCCCTGATGTTCCTTATTTTGTAGAGATAACCACTCAAAAATAATAGAAGATATTTCTAAAACCTCTGTTCATGACCCAGCTTTGCACTCCTTCACTTCTGTTGTTAAGGATAAATTACAAACCAACAATTTATTATTTAGGAAAATCAAAGAAAGAGCAAAAATGTTTTGCCTGCAAACCTTTGTGATTTTGTCGGCCACCTCCTGCTGCTGCCATGGATGCCCCCCACTTTCTGCTGTTTTTCTCATTACTCCCTAGGTCGTCTTCTGAAGGGACCAAAGGAGGAAGGGTTGGCCAAGTGACAGGCGAGTTTATAGGGGAGAGGAAATGGAGCACAATAAAAGTGGGCCAAGTAACAGGGGGTGGTATGCTCAAAGGTTGTTATGAACAAAACGTCAGCACTGAGACGTGGTAGCAGTTTCAGCCTCCCTTTTCCTCAATCAGAAAAGCTACAGATTAAATATGCAGAGGCAGGCAAAATACTGTTAGGCTAGCAGTTCTGTGGATTCAGGCAAAAAAGGGCAAGTAACATGAAGTTCAATTTAAAGAATGACCACAAATCACAAGTTACCCATACAGTTTTCTAAAATCCTAAATTTGTCAGTTTTTCCTTTACATGCATGCAATCTTGACAGTAGTCAGGGTGGAATTACAGAAAAGGTTACTAAGCTTCTGTCTTAGAATGCATTGGCCTTATGGTGTAAAACATCAGTTTCCAATTTGGTGTTACTATAGTCAATGTCAGTTTTCTTTTAAATAAACTTATTTTCCCATACAAAGAAATGAAATGCTGTTGCACATGATAAAAATAGAAAAATTTGATAAGGAATTAGCTCTCTATCTGAACTCCTTCTCTGTCCAGATAAAGATTATGGAACTTTATTTTAATATGTCAATTACAAAATTACTTATCCATTAAGGGTTTGTCTATATTAAGGAGTCACTATTTCAAGGCAAAAAAGAAATCTGTGAGTACACAGAAGTAAACACAAGGATTTTCCAAATATAAATTTAGAAAATAAATTAGAAGTAAACATAAGAGTATTCCATGTATAGTGCTTTGACCACATGGATCATAATGTGATTTTGTTTTCTCTTTATGTTGCTCTTCTGGTTTACTGTTAGGTATAAATTCTATGGTGCTATCCATCAGAAGGAACAGGATCTCTGGTTCAAATGCTTCTATTAATGACAATCCATGCAGATTCCCAAACCAAAGAATTGGCTTCTGTTTGGTCTCCTTCCTTCTCTGACCCTCTCTTACCCTTTATTTCAGGTATTTACTTGGTTTCTCAGTTAAGAAAGTTTTCAAAGTCAGGGCCAAGATGGAGCCTAATGCTTTGGTTATAAGGTGCTCAAGAGAAAAGTACCAGTCTTGGTGACCCTATCTGTATTTCCCTCAGTCATAATTTATATTTTACTCTTATTTTCTATCAGGGTTAACATTATTATGCGAACACTGACTTATACAAATTTTTGAAACAATGCAAGTTTGGGAAAACATGCTTAATAAATTATTTTGGTAAATATCAACACACCAAAGCTTAAGCTTTTAGATAATTAAAATGATTTGCCACATCAAGTAGTTGTTGATTCATTTTATTGATATAGAACATTTATCTTTATTCTAAACTAAGCATGAGATAGCTCTTTTCTTCAAATAATGGTAAAATATTCCATTCCTATGAAGAATTTGAGTGCAAGTATATATTCTTATAATCAGTATATTTTATGATTGTTTTTAGATTGTTTATCATTATTCTTTGAATTACTGTTTTACTGCTTTTTTAGTTTTTTAATTTTTATAGACTTCACTTTGATTCACTGTACACAAATGAGTACAGTGCTTGTGCATGATGTACATTCATACCATTCATGTAATCATACATGTACATAGGATAATGATGTCTGTCTCATTCCACAATTTTTCATACCACCTCTCCCTCCCCCTCTCACTTTCCGCTTTGTAATCTAAAGTTCATCCATTCTTCTCTCACCCCCAACCCCCCAACACAATTATATATTATCATCCACTTATCAGGGAAAACATGTGACCTTTGTTTTTTTGGGGATTGGCTTATTTCACTTAACATGATATTCTCCGATTCCATCCATTTATCGGCAAATGCCATAATATTTTTATTCTTTATGGCTGAGAAGTATTCCATTGTGTAGAAATACCACAGCTTCTTTATCCATTCATCTGTTGAAGGGCATCTAGGTTGGTTCCACTGTCTACTATTGTGAATTGAAGTGATAGAAACATTGATGTGGCTATGTTACTGCAGTATTCTAATTTTAAGTCCTCTGGGTATAAACCAAGGAGTGGGATAACTGGGTCAAAAGGTGGGTCCATTCCAAGTTTTCTGAGGAATCTCCACATTGCTTTCCAGAGTGTCTGTACCAATTTACAACTGCACCAGCAATGTAAAACTGTGCCTTCTTCCCCACATCCACACCAACATCTATTATTGTTTGTGTTCTTGATAATAGTCATTCAAATTGGAGTAAGATGAAATCTTAAGAGTTGCTTTAATATGCATTTCTCCAATTACTAGAGATGTTGAACACTTTTTCATATATTTATTGATCACATGTACATTTTCTTCTGTAAAGTATCTATCCAGATCCTTGGCCCATTTATTGATTGGGTTCTTTATATTTCAGGTGTAAAGTTTTGTAAGTGCTTTATAAATCTTGGAGATTAGTGCTCTATCTGACGTGTGTGTGGAAAAGATTTTCTCACACTCTGTAGGCTCTCTTTTCGCATTACTGATTGTATCCTTTGCTGAGAAAAAGTTTTTTAGTTTGAATCCATCCCATTTATTGATTCTTGCTTTGATTTCTTATTCTTTAGGAGTCTTGTTAAGGAGGTCTGATCCGAAGACAACATGTTGGAGATTCAGACCTACTTTGTCTTCTATTTGGTGCAGGGTCTCTGGTCTAATTCCTAAATTCTTGATTCATTTTGAGTTGAGTTTTGTGCAGGGTGATAGAGGTTTAATTTCATTTTGCTGCATATAGATTTCCAGTTTTCCCAGCACCATTTGTTGAGCAGGCGATCTTTTCTCCATTGTATGTTTTTGGCTCCTTTGTCTTATGAGGTAACTGTATTTTTGTGGGTTTATTCTGTACCATTGGTCTACCTGTCTATTTTGGTGCCAATACCTTGCCATTTCTGTTACTATTGCTCTGAAGTACTGTTTAAGGTCTGGTATTGTGATTCCTCCTGCTTCACTCTTTCTGCTCAGGATTGTTTTGGCTATTCGAGGTCTCTTATTCTTCCAGATGAAGTTTATGATTACCTTCTATATTTCTATGAGGAATGTCATTGAAATTTTAATTGGAATTGCATTGAATCTGTATAGCACCTTTGGTAGAATGTACATTTGGTGTCCTGTAAGTCTCTTGTATTTGATTTTCCATTTCATTTATCAGGTTTGGGAAATTTTCTGATATTATTTCATTGAACAGGTTGTTCACTCCTTTGGTCTGTATTTCTGTGCCTTCCTCAATTGCAATAATTCTTAAATTTGTTTTTTTTTTATATTGTCCCATAATTCTTGGAGGTTCCAGTCATGATTTCTTACCATCTTCTCAGTTTGGTCAACTTTATTTTCAAGATGAAATATTTTGTCTTCATTGTCTGAAATTCTGTCTTCCACAAGATCCATTCTGTTGGTGATGCTTTCTATTGAGTTTTTAATTTGGTTTCTTGTTTCTTTCATTTCAAGTATTTCTGTTTTTTTCTTTTAAACTCTATCTCTTTAATGAGGTTCTCTTTTGCTTCCTACATTTGCTCTTTTAACTGTTTATTGGAGTGATCATACATTGCCTGCATTTGCTCTCTTATCTCATCTTTTGTTTCATGGATCATTTTAATCATGTAGATTCTAAACTCCTTTTCTGTCATTTCTACTGCCATACTATCATTGGATTCTATCAAAATAGCATCTTGGTTTACTAGGGACCTTTTTTCCCCTATTTTTTCATATTATTTCTGTATATTCCTCTCTGTCAGTGAAGAACTGAGGTATTGCCGCTTCCTCCCTATAGGCTCACTGTGACCCTGTAGGATTCCAATACCTTTCCTTTGAGGGGAAGATCGATAGCAGCAGCACGCAATACAAACATTATGCAGTCCTACATCAAAAACTCCCTATAAAAGTATTAACAATTTCCAGTAAACAAATAGGACAAGGTCAGTTATTATCTACTGTGTAGCCATTAGGTTGCAATGAGCTTGTCGTTAGCATGAGAAAGGGAGAAAGAGACTCCAAGGGACCAGGTAAACAGAAGGAAAATAGAGTGAGGAGAGAGAAAAAAAAGAAATAAAAAGTTAAAAAATTTTAAAAAAATCAATGATTCACAGTCATCCACTACTCAAACCTCCCAGGCCTCAGTATCTCTATGCACGTGTGGGCCTCCTGTAAACATCTCAGAAAGCAGGTCACCCTTCCAGTGATGATGGCCACACCCTCAGAGATAATTCAGAATGTTTGCACCAGCCTCCAAATAAGTTGGGGAGTTTTTAATGTCAAATTTATAACGATGGGAATTTAAAGTCATGATATAGATTACTATTAAAAAGTATACTTAGCAAAATAAAACTAGAAGGCAAGCTCCTCAAGTGATTTTTTTAAAAGTCTACAAAAATTCCTGCCCCTATCATCATACCTATTGGTGAGACATTTTAAACTTTTATGCCAAGATCAGGAGAAAAGCAAAGATTTGTTCTCCCACCACTATTAAGCTAATGAAATAAAACAAGAAAAGAAAATAAAAGGTGGATATATTGGAAATAAAACTGTCTTTGTTCATATCTGACACAATAGTCTATGTAGACAAAAGTAGAGCATTTCTAAAAGGAAATTCTATCATTTGTAAAACATAAATTAATCTAAAGGACAGAACGAGAAAAAAGCTAGGCTCAGAAAACCAAACACTGCATGATCTAATTCCTATGTGAAATATTTAAAAAGTTCATCTCTTAAAAGTACTGAGGAGAATGGCAGTTAGTCTGGGGTGGTTGGGAGAATGAAGCAAGGGAGATGTTGGTGTTTATGGCTTGGATTTAGAATGTCCCCCAAAGGGTCATGTGATAAGGTTTAGTCACCAATGCATCACATTCAAAAATGAAGTCATTGGATCCTGGGGCTCTGACCTTACTAATAGGTCAATCCATTGACGAAATTATAACTGACTGGACTTTGAAAGGTGGTGAAAACTATAGGACATGGGACCTATTTGAAGGGAGTGAGTCTTTCAGGGCATGACTTGGGGACTATGCCAAGACTTACACTACCCTCTTCCTTTCCCTCTTCTTATGCTGATTATCAAGAGGTGAGCATCTTTTCTCCACCATACCCTTCTGCCATGATTTTCTACCTCACCTTGGGCCAAAGCAATGGAGCCAAATCTCTGAAACCATGAGCCAAAATAAATTTTTCTTCCTTCAAGTTGTTTTTCTCAGGTTTTTGTCACAGCAGCAAAAAGCTAACTAATAGTCATCAAAGAATACAAAATTTCAGTTAGATAGGAGGAATAAGTTCATCTATTGTAGGTAATAGTGACTAGGCTTTATAATATGCTAACAGAATGGCTGTAAAGCATTCTGACCACAAAAATGCTAAATAATATAAGGTAATGCATATTTCAATTAGCCATACATAATACATTATACACACACACTTCAAAATATTATGTTGGATGTAAATGCACACAATTTTATCTATCAATTAAAAAAATTAAAACTGCTATTTCTAAAAGGAAAACATGAAAAACAAACCTATCAATTACTAAGGAAAACAAATGTATTTTCATAACACACATAGACTAAATTAGTTTGTATAAGAGCCAAACGTAAATTTTACAACTTTCATATACTAACTATACTTCCATAAACTAATACAAGTATTTCCTGACTTGTAAACTGTACCTTAAATAGAAAATATTTGTCAGGGGCTGGGGTTGTGGCTCAGTAGTAGAGCACTTGCCTAGCATGCATGAGGCACTGGGTTCAATCCACAACACCACATAAAAATTAAAAAAAAAAGCATTGTGTCCATCTACAACTAAAAAAATTTTTTTAAAAATTGTGTTCAAACATCCATTTAGCCAATACTAAATGACTATGTGACAGACTGAATGTTTTGTAGCCATAATTTTCACATCTTCAAATGCCTAACCTTTAAAATAATGCCATTAGATATAGATGACATCATGAGGATAGAGTCCCCATACAGGGATTAATGCCCTTCTAAGAAGAGGAAAAGACATGAGATGTTCCTCTCTCCATCACATGAAAACAGAATAGAGGCAACTATCTTGAAATCAGGAGGAAGCCCTAACTAAGATCTGAGTTTTCCAGTATGCAACTCTGGACTTCCCAACTTTCAGAACTGTGAAAAGGAAATACCTCTTGTTTCATTCAAGTTTTTAAAAGAATGAATATATTTAAGCAGAGACTAGTGTGATAGAAAATATTTATAATAGTTTAAAAAACAGAAGTAACATACAAATGTTATAAATATGTCCAAATATTGGAAACACAATAAAATATGACAAAATCATATTTGAGAGTTGGAAAATACAGCACCAGACTTCTGAATTGCTCCCTTTCTTATGCCCATCTTGACATTTCTCATCACTGCATCTGCTCATTGTGTTCACTACTGCTGTAATAGTCTCTCTTCTATGCTAAATTTCCTTTAAATATTC
This sequence comes from Glaucomys volans, assembly GCA_020662805.1. NCBI lineage: Eukaryota > Metazoa > Chordata > Mammalia > Rodentia > Sciuridae > Glaucomys > Glaucomys volans. Next base: position 22,022 of record JAJEJO010053126.1, on the reverse strand, counting down.
TATTACTAGCCACCAAACATGACTTTTTGTGAAATCTGTTATTATGTACTGAAAGAGTGCCTCCCTCTTTCCAGCTCATATTTTAGGCCTGCATATTTCTTCAGATGTTTGCTTTCTGCATTTCCTTTTATGAAATATGTATGTGGCTATCAGAGTTCCCCTACTTGATAAGGTTAGAAAGTTATCTAAGACAAATTGAACCCTATTCTTTGACTCTACCATAGGCCTATGGCTGTACCTATCACTTAAAATATGCTTAATGAATCCATGTTGAATTTCATTCTCTTAAAATTTCAGCCTCTATTACTGAGAAGTTTGAATATGAAAAAGAACTTCTGGAATAACATTTATGGCCATGGATTTCAGACTTAGATAATCCATTGATTCTGCAGGTTTGGTTGAGAAGGGGAGAAATTATCATAGTATGGCTAATTTTTCACAATGCATGCATGAAAATGAGTTCATGACTAAAAAAATTTGAAGCAGAATGTAATATTTGAGATATCTGGCTTTAAGCTTCCTGCTTTAAGCAAAGATTAAGAGAGTTCTTTGCTTACAAAGGAAAAATACATATAACTTTCTTTTTGATAAGACTGGGGCTAAGATATAATTTCTATTGAAAATTTATTCTCAGATTATCCTCCAAAAGTGGTATCTTTACATCTATTTTTCAGGTAGTGTGTAATACAATTCTGTAAAAGAGAGTGATAAGAATGCATTAAAGTAAGTGCATAGGTCCCTGAAAAGTCTCTAAGTTGCATGACAATAAGATCCTATCAATTTGGTTCATGCCATAATTCTGAGAACATAACAAAGTGCTCACATCGGGGTACCTGACTATATTTGCTGAGGAAAGGAATAAATGAGACAGGTAATTCAAGTGTGTTCTTCAAATTACAGATACTTGAACTCCTGCCTGGTCTCACCTAAAGCGCTCCCAACTGTGGGCTCTACAATTCTACTCTAATTGAGGTATTCACATAAAATTAGCCATTAGCTATTTTAAAGTGCATAATCCAGTGGCATTTTAGTACATTTACAATATTGTGCAACCATCCCTGCACTATCTAGTATCAAGATATTTTCATCCCCCTGAAAAAGAAACTGTGAATCCAGGTCTCCCTCATTCTTCCCTACTTCCATTCTCTTGTAATCACTCATTTGCTTTGTGTCTCTTTTACCTATTTTGGAAGTTTTATATAAATAGAATCATACCATTTCTGGATGCTCTCAGACTCAGCTTTTGAAATAGGAGAGTCTGACTATGTACATATATAAATATACCACAGTGAATCTCATCATCATCTACATCCATAAGAAATTAATTTAAAAAATAACTATGGGGAATTAGCAGCTCAACACAGGGAAGGAAGTTGTGGTGGGGAGTTGGGGGAAAGGTACTGGGGTCTGAATCCGAACAAGATATATTCCGTGATTGTATAAGTGTGTCTACATGTATTCTACTGTCATGTATAACTAAAAAGAACCAATAAAAAAATAAGAAGGTCTGAAAATAAGAAAAACCTATTTGCTTTAATCCATAAAATGAGGGCATGAAATGCACTTGGTCTGGTCTGCTCCTCCATTATTCACTCAGTGCTCATTATGGGATACAAGCACAGTTTAAAAGTGAGGAGAAAGTCTACAGCTCTTTGATGAGAAGAATAACAGAGGTAATAATGGAAGCATTGATCCATTTCTTTTATGCTTCATCTTTACATATATTTGCTGTAATCACCTACTCACAATCTTGTCATGAAGGATATTTATATATGTTCCATTCAGAAAGCACATGTTAATTGCTTCTGATTTTTCAACTGTTCTGATAAACACTGGAAGTTCCAGGCTGGAACAGGTTCCTCTCATTCTCTAGGAACTCACAATTTGAAAAGAGACTGCTAGACTTGCCTTCGAGACCACTGAACTCAAAATTTCATGAGTGAGTCATTCCTTTTACCAGAAGCACATGTTGGAGATGGTGTTTCAAACAGGGAAAACTACATGTTCAAAAACAGAAGAATGAGCAATAACTTGTCGATTGATGGGATGGGAAAATTTTACGTACCTCATTTTAGTTCCACATTTGGCTAAAATCTTTATTACAACGTCCATGTCCATTTTTTTTTTCACCATTGTGCATAACACTTTATTCAGTGCCAACTGCAGTCTTTAATTTACTCGTTCATTCATGCATTCAGTAGATGTAACATCTACTATGTGCTGGGTAGTATGTTGGGTTTTGAGTAAAATGGAATGAAGTAAATAAATGTTGTTCCTGCCCATCAATTATTTGATTAATTAATGTTTGATCAAACAGCAATTGATCAAATATACATCTTGTTTTTAAATTCACTTTGTCATTAATCTTAGAACTATAATGTAGTCCCAAGAAGTAACTGGGACTACACTACCCTCTGTCTGTAGACAAGTACCTGAACTATAACAACTTTTATTGGATTGATTTCTCTCCCTTATTTGCTTCAAATAGAGAAGTACAATTGGTAGTCTGTCATTAATCTATCTAACCTTGTCATTACTGGAATCAAGTATAGATGTTGGTTATTTTCTGTAGATGCATTCCCAAACAGTTCTTCAATCAAACATGAACAAGGCGAAAAGCATATCAAAAACCTCATTCCCCCTAGGGCAGGACCTGCCTGAAGCCTAGTTGTGGTTGTTCATGAGCATGAACTATTTTGCATGCATACTAAGTTGCCTGTAGTCTTCAAAACCCCAACACTATTTTATGAAGAACCTGTTTAACTAGACACATAGTTTTCAATAGTCCACAGACCACAGTGGAGTCCTGAGATTCTTCGAGTTTGTGAAAACATTAACACATTATTTGCCTTATTAACTCTTTCTCTCAATAAAACAGAGGAGTTTGCATGAGTCTATAGGCCATTAAGATATTCCCACTATGATATTCCCATTCTGATGGACAGTTGAATGTGTACTTTAGGTTTTGTTTTGTTTTTAGTAGCAGTGATTGAACACAGAGGTGCTTAATCACTAAGTCACATCCCCAGCTCTTTTTATTTTCATTTTTTATATTTTGAGACCAGGTCTCATGAAGTTGCTTAGGGCCTCAACAAATTGCTGAGGCTGGTTTTGAACTTGCAATCCTCCTTCGTCAATCTCCCAAGCTGCTGGAATTACAGGTGTGCACCACTACACCCAATATACATCCTTATGTTTCAAAAAGTTTTCTATTTTAACTTTCTGCATGGATTACATCAATCACTATAACCCACATGTACAGAGTATAAGGTGCCCTAAACCTCAAAAGTTGGAGAACTGTTGAAATAGTCTGTTGTCTTCATTTTCCCATTGAGCTTCTATTTAGTCTCCTTCAACAATTCCCTTTGCCAGGCCCATGGTTTCCTATCTAGCCATGTCTGGTCATTCTTTTTCATGAGGACTTATACAGTGTGTCATATACATAAAAGCAGCAAATAAATTGTTTTGAATAATAAACAAAGTCTGGGACTCTTAGTTTATCAACGGTCTAAGCTATCATTGCCTAGAAAACACCTCCAATGGTATTCCCCAGGTTAAATCTGCCTTACGGAAACTTTTACCATAGAACCTGTCACAGATATGGTACCTAGTCATTGGTTTTGGGTGTTTTTTTTTTTTTTGAGGGGGGGGGGGGGGGGGGAGTTCTATTTTTATTTTAGTTCATATGTTTAGAGTTTATTCATAAGGATAGATTTCCTTAATTATGAATCCAGAAAGAATTTTCAGAATTTAAAAGTACGTTTCTTTGAAAGAAACTTTATATGACCGAAACCTAATTTGAAAAGCAAACAGACTTCATTCAACATAGATTACTAAAATCAGATCTTAAAGGTACACATTGCCCACCAAAAAAAATTTAATTCTAAATGCCATGCTTTAAAGTAGCTATAATGATAGGGTGGTTTTAGTATAACTATAATATCAATAATTCTTCCCACATTTTTATTGGTACAATATAGGAATACATATTGAAGGGATTTTTTGTTACATATTCACACAGGCACACAATATAATAATATAAATTGTCCAATATCACTTCCCAGTACTTCCCCTCCTGCCCCTTGGTCCCTTTTCTCTACTGATCTCTCTTTGATTTTTAGAGGATCCATACCCACCTTCTGACCTGTAACCTTCTGAGTTTTACTTATTTCACTTAACATGATTGTCTCTAGTCCCATATATTTTTCCTACAAATGCCATAATTTTAGTTTTTCTTTATGGCTAAATAAAAATCCATTATGAATATATACTACATTTTCTTTACCCATTCATCCATTGATGCATACCTAGGCTGATTCCATATTTGGCTATTGAAAATTATGCTGCTATAAACATGGGTATGCATATAGTAAGATTCCTTTAACTCTTCAAGGTAAATAATGAGACGAGGTCTAACTGGGTCATATGGTAGTCTTATTCCTAATCTTTTAAGAAGTCTCTGTACTTATTTCCATAATGGTTGTATTAATTTACAGTCTCACCAATAGTGTAGAAGTGTTCCTTTTTCTCCACATTTCTCCACCATTTATTATTATTTATATTCTTGTGACTGCCATTCTGACTGGTGTGAGATGAAATCTCAGTGTACTTTTGATTTGTATTTCCCTAATTGGTAATGATGTTGAACATTTTTTTTCACATATTTGTTGGTCAATTGTATTTCTTCTTTTGAGAAATACCTTCAATTCCTTTGCCCATTTATTAATTGGGTTATTTGATTTCTTGGTGCATATAAAGTTTTTGGAATATATAGAGTTTTTTAGCTCTTTATATATTCTAGATATTAATCCTCTTTCAGTAGCTAGCAAAGACTTTTTCTCATTCTGTGGGTTCATTCTTCATATTCCTAATTGCTACCTTTGCTATGAAGAAGCTTTTTATTTGATACCATACCATTTTTAACTCTTGGCATTTCCTAAGCTTTAGGGGTCTACTGAAGGCTGTACCTACAAGCTGGAGTGCTTATAACATTTTCTTCTCAGAATTGCACAGTTTCTGGGTCTAATTCCAAGGTCTTTGATTCATTTTGAGTTGATGTTTGTGCAGAGTGAGGAAAGGGTCTAGTTTCATTCTTCCACCAATGGATAAACAGTTGTCCCTGCACCATTTGTTAAAAAGGCTATCTTTTCTCAATGTATGTTGTTGGCACCTTTTGTCAAGGATCAGATGACCAAAGATGTGTGGGATTGTCCATGTCTCCTATCTGTATCATTGGTCTATATATCTGCTTTTATGCTACTGCCATGCAGTTTTTGTTACAATAATCTTAGCAGAATTTGAATTCAAGTATTGTGATGACTTAAGCATTGCATTTTTTTGTTTGTTTAGAATTGTTTTAGCTATTCCAGGTCTTTTATTCTTCCAAATGAGTTTTAGTACTGTTTTTCATAGTTCTGTGAAGAATGTCACTAGTATTTTGATGAGGATTTCAGTTAATCTATATGTTGCTTTTGGTAGTATGGTCATTTTAACATATTCATTCTGCCTATCCATGAATGTGGGTGGTCTCTCCATTTTCTGAGGTTTTCTTCAATTACTTTTTTCTTCGTTCTATACTTTTCATTATAGAGCTCTTTCACTTCCTTGGTTAGATTTATTCCAAAAATAATTCCATTCATAATCCTAATTGTTGAGAATAGAATTATTCACAGTGATTCTATTGAGAATGAAATTAGTTTCCTATTTTTTTTCTTAGCATATTCATTGTTTGTATAGAGGAAAGTTACTGATTTTGTATGTTGAATGTGTAACTTGCTACTTTGCCAAGTTGGTTTATTAGGTCTAGTAGTCTTTTGGTGGAGGTTTTTGGATGTTCTAGGTATAGGATCATGTCATCTGCAAACAATAATAATTTGATTTCTTCCATTCCTGTATTTATCCATTTTCTTATCTTTCTTAATGGCTCTGCTAGAACTTCTAGCAGTATCTTAAATAGGAGTGGTGAGAGTGGACATCCTTGTCTTGTCCCAGATTTTAAAGGAAATGTTTTCAATTTTTACCATTTACTATAAGATTTGTTTTCAGTTTTTGCATATAGCCTTTATAAAGTTTAGGTAGGTTTCTTCCATCTCTAATTTCTCCAAGGTTTTTATCATAAATGGGTCCTTAATTTTGTCAAAGGCTTTTCTGCATCTATTGAAATTAGTAATTTTTGTCCTTGATTCTGTTAATGTGATGAATTACATTTATTAATTTGCATATATTAAACCATTCTTGCATCTCTGAGATAAACCAACTTGGTCACGGTGTATAATCTTCTTAAAATGTTGTTGAACATGAGTTGCTAATGTTTTATTAAGTGTTTTGGCATCTGAGTTCATTGGGGATATTGGTCTGTAGTTTTTTCTTTTCTTGATGTGTCCTTATCTGATTTTGGTATTAGTGTAATACTGGTCTCATACATTGAAGCCATAAGTGTTACATGTCCTATTTCTGGAATAATTTGAGGACTATTGTCATGGGTTCTTATTTAAAGTTTTGGTAGAATTCAGCTGAGAATCCTTCCTTGTTGGAAGTCTTTTTATGACTGCTTTTCTGTCATTATAATTTATTGGTCTGTTTGTTTTCCATGTCCTCTGGATTCAGTTTTGGCAGATTGTATTATCAAGAAATATATCCATTGCTTCTAGGTTTCCAAATTACTAGAACATAAATTTTCAAAATAGTCCCTAATTATCTGCTAGATTTCTGAAATGTCTGTGGTGAATTTTGCCTTTTTCATCTGTAACTAGTTTTTCTCCCATTTTCTTCTGGTTAGTTTAGCCTGGCTAAGGGCTTATCAAACTTGTTTATTTTTTCAAAGAAGCAAGTCTGTTTCATCTATAATTTGTACTGTTTTAAATTCTTAAGTTCACTGATTTTGGCTCTGATATTGTTTCCTTCCTTTTACTGGATTTGGAATTAGTTTTTTTTTTAAGGACCTTGAGATTTATCATTAGGTTCATTATTTAGGATCTTTCTGATTTTCTTATGTAGGCATGCATAGCTGAAATTTTCCTTTAAGAACTGCCTTCATATTGTCCCAGAGATTCTGATGTGTTATATCACTATTCTCATTGATTCTAAGAATTTTTTAATGGCTCTATTGATTTCTTGTTTCACCCATTCATCATTCAATAGTATTGGTCAATTTCCATGTGTTTATATATCTTCTGTAGGGTTTGGTACTGTTGATTTCTAATTTGATTCCATTATGATATGATAATATGCAAGGAATTATATCAATTATTTTGAATTTACTAAGAGTTGCTTTGTGGCCTAATATATGGTCTATTTTGGAGATGATTTCATGAGCAGCTGAAAAGAAAGTGTATTTAACTTTCATTGGATAAAATACTTTATAGATGTCTGTTAAGTCCATTTGATTTATAATATTTTTCAGGTCCAAAGAATTTTTACTGACCTATCTAATGGTGAGAAAGGAGTACTGAAATCACTCAGTATCATAACAGGGTCTATCTGGGGCTTTATTTTGAATAGGGTCTCTTTTATGTAATTAGTTGCACCCATGTTTGGGACATAAATATTTATCATTCTGTGTCTTCTTGTTGGATTGTTCCCTTTACCAATATGACATGACCTCCTTTGTCTCTTCCAATTAATTCTGGTGTGAAATCTACTTCATCAGATATGAATCTTCTCCTGTTGGTTTTCAGGCTATATTCACATGGTATAGCATTTTCCATCCTTTCACTTTCAGCCTCTGATGGTCCTTGAATATATGGTGCATCTCTTACAAAATGCATATAGTTGGGTCTTAGTTTTTAATCTGTTCTGCCAGTCTATGTCTTTTAATTGGAAAGTTGAGACCATTTACATTCAATGTTATCATAGAGATGTTTGTTAATTCCTGCCATTTTTTTTTTAATCACGTTTAATTTGGTCCTGTTTCTCATTTACTTAGTCTTCAAATGAGACTTGTTCTTTTGTGAATACTGAGCTTTGTTTATTTCTTCTCTGTGCAGTATTTCTTTAAGTAAGTTTTGTACTGCCAATTTATTTTTAGTTTCTACTTGTCTTGGAAGGTTTTTATTACATCTTCAATTTTGAATGATAGCTTTGCTAGATATTGCCGTCTTGGTTAACAGTTATTTTCTTTCAAGACTTGGAACAAATCATTCCAAGCCCTCCTGGCTTGTAGAGTTTGTGCTGAGAAGTCAGAAGTGATTCTGATTGTCTTGCCTCTAAACATAGCCTGACATTTTCTCTTGAGGTTTTTAAAATTCTGTATTTGTTCTGTGTGTTCAGTATTTTAATTATAATATGTCATGGAAATTTCTTCTATGATCTTCTCTGCTTGGGGTTCTGAATGCCTCCTTTATCTGGAAGTCTATCTAATTCTGAAGGTTTACAAAACTTTGTTACTAACACAGCTCACCCGCTGACAAGCCGCACACTGGTCTACTGGTCCCTGCCATAGTGACCACAGTACAGGAGTGGAGTGGTAGCTCAGGTGAGTTGGACCATGAGTGGCAGGCAAGGCCCAAGGCCACCTAGAGCCTACCATGTCGGTGTGGCAGGCCTGAAGCACAGTGAGCTTGCAAGTGGGCTCCCCTTTTGCTTTTCTAATTTAAACACCCCAGGTAAAATATTCTGTGCTTGTTTCATTCCCATTTTTCTTGAACACCCTAGCCTACATGTAAGGCACTTGCCAGGGCAGTATAACCATGTTTGCTTTCATCTCTCAGCTCCCACAACACCTGCTGCTGTGTGGCTACCTCAAGATGGCTCCACCTCAGTTCTCTGCAACCAGTTAGGAAACATGGGACACTTTTCAAGCACCTGTGCACTGTGCAGCCTCTGGATCAGATAAGGGCAGGCTGCTTTACTGATCTCAGGATTTTCTATTCTAAATCTGCCTATTGTGTTTCTTTCTGTGTTACCCCTCTCTGTGTGCTAAATATAGCACTGCTACTACTGCTACAATAACCTCTCCAATGTAGTCTTTATTTGTGTAATGTACCCAAGTTCATGAGTCTCTAACATACTCTGACTGCCCAATATTGAGTTTAAGTAACATCCCTCTTTCATCCACTTTGAGAGAAACAGTACTCCTACAGCTTGAATCCTGATCCACGGAGCAACTAAGAATGTAGCTTTCCTCTAACCCACCACCTGAATTCCTCTGGTCAATGTTTTTCAGGAAAGGAAGGAAAGGATAGAGGAAGTTAATCTAGACCAAGCCTTAGTTTTCACTTCCCTTTGGAAATTGAATTAGCTTTACTTCTCAATGTTTGAGGTGCATTTTAGGATACAGGGAATGGTATTCTGGCTCTGAGAATATCTTTTCAGTTCTTTGGCTACAGGGAGCTTAATTCACCATGGTTCTAGCTACTGTGTTCTAAAGTCTATCATGTTCACTATGAGACCACATTTCCTACAGACTTCTAGTCAAGAACTAGAAATAGCAGATATACTAAGGCAGACCCATTGCTGGGAGATGCAGGACTTGTTATTACCATTTGACTCAAGGACCACACTCCTACTCCCACTGAAGACCTTGCTAAATATTCCTTGGAAGCATATTACACAGAACTGTTCATCTAACCTCCCTTCTATCTCTCCCACTTTTCCTTTTCTTTCTGCTTTCTGAATCAAAACTACAGTGTGATCAAATGACTTTTCTAGTTTCTCCTGAATCCCACTTCCTTTTGTTCTCATAGGAGAGTCTGCTAAATAACTTGTTGCATTTTTATAACCCCCTCTTGGTGTCTGCTTCATGGAGGATTTGGAATAATGCCTCAGTTGTTCAGCTAGGTAATTTTCCCTACAGTGTGTTCCAGCTCATTCAGATTTCTAACCCTTATTCCTGCGGCCCTGTGGAGAAACATCCCTGTGGGATGCTTCTCAACATCTTCCACAGCTTCTGAAACCAAGACTTGCTAACATTGTCTATCTCACCTTTTTTTTTACACAAATTATGACCTTATTAAATGTTTTTAAGCAAATTTAATTTTAACCATGACAAGAAAAGGGGAAATAGACCCAGAGCTCATTATCTTTCTTTCCTCTTATTGTGCATCAAATGATTTCCCTGAATCACATCTTCAATAAATACTGAAGTTCTATTGCTAAACTGCCTTCCAAATGCATTCCCTAGGCAGCCTGTCCTCTGGATTCTTCTTATATTTTTATTAGAGGGATAAAAAGAAACCTTGTATGGGGTTTTAGTTCTATCATCTTTACCACAGCTTCTCCCTTTACCCAAACTACTCCCTTGGTCAACTAGAGCAATGATGCACAGCAAACCCTGTTACAACAGCTTATACCAAAAACACAAAAGAAAGTGGAGGGGGAGACTTGAGCTTTATATTTCAATTCCTTTCAAAGTGCAGTCATTTGCATGTTGTATGTTCTTATTTTCAGGTGTTGTATGTTCTTTTTCAGGTGTATTGTGAGGCAGACAGGAGTTCCCATGGCTAAGAGGAAAACTGATAAAATCCCTATGTTTGGATCTCTATATTGCTACACATCTTTGTCTTTTAATCATAAACATCTCTGAAACTTCAGAAAACTAAAAATAATTAACAATTTCAGTGACACCTCTCTCTATATGGATATATTTCAGGTAAAAATCTCAAAGTCAACTACATTCAAATTGGACCCACATCACTCACCTCAACACCACCTTTCTCTGCCTCTGTGTGTGTGCACATGTGTACATGTGCATGCACACACACACACACACACACACACTCAAGTTCACTCAGAATAGAGGGGAAATCCTGCTACCAAGTTTTCTGATAACAACTTCAATGAAGTCTTTGAAATACCACCCTCACCCCTAGGAATGCTAGGCATTTCTTTCACCCCTAGGAATGCTAGGCATTTCTTTTCTGATCATCATTTCTTCATTTTATTTGCAAAGTTCATTGAAGCAAAGAGACTTGGCATGGCAGCCTATCATTTCTGAACAGATGATCTAAAAGTTTTCTGGGTCACATATGCTCCCTCAGGTTCCTCCTGCAGTCTGATATTAACCATCTGGGATATAAGGAAAAGCCATCAGCAAACACTTTTTTTTTTTTTACAACAAAAATTATCCCAAAGTAGGTCACTCATTGAAACCTCTCCAATGGAGAAATGATCCACACAGGAGACTGGCACAAAGATACTGAAGAGGTTTGTGCCAATACACATGTGTGAGAAATATACATTTCAACGTCCCATTGAGCTCTCCACATTTTCAGTTCTGTTTGTTGACTCAACGTAGAAATCGTCTTCCCCATTCCTTCTCGTTCCATCTTTATCCTTAATTTAAAACCTGAACCTCAGTTTCTAGTTATACATGAAAATTGGTAATGTATCTAGAGTTTAATAGTGCTGTTGATTTTAACCAACATGAAAAATCCTGAAGCTGAAAAATAACCTTTTTATTTAGTAGTAATAGCAGTGTTTGAATTCCGCAATTACTTCCATTCAACTTGATGTTCAGGGGAAATACTATAGGCTGATTTCCTCTAAATATATATTTTGTTGAATATGACTATTATAGCAGTTCAATTATTTTCCTACATTTTTTCTTTTTCAATCAGTTTTCATCTAAGAGGTGACTAATATAATGTACTTTGATCCATTTGAAAAAGCTAGACATGTGAGAGTCAATTAATTTCCAACATACTTGTGCTCAGTTGAGATAAAACTAAGTACCAGCTCCTACTCAGCACTAGATGCAGTCCCAGAGTTATCCTCTGTATGAAATCTTCCTTGAAAACCTTGGACCACAGGAGTTACTCTGGTCATCCACGTATTGTAAAGTATAGACTCTTAGATGATACTTTAATCATCTGCATTTTTGCAGCCCTAAGACTCCATTGAGCTAATAGAGAGAATAATCACCCCAATATGTTCAAAACATGTTCTAGGAATGCATGGTTTTCACTGCTAAAACCAGGACAATGATCCAGCTTTCATGAAACTTTTATTCTAGAGTGAAGTTAGAAGTATTAGTGTTTTCATTTTGCAAAAGGGAAAATTGCTTTAGAGAGAGGGAAAGTAATGATCAAAATTCTAGTAAGTAGTAGATTGTTTCTTCAATATCAAATAGTCTCCTTTTTTCCACTGCATTAACTTGTTTCCTTTTAAAAAGTTTATTTTACAAGAGCATTAACAAGAGATCTACCCTCTTAACAGATTTTAAATTGTACAGTGTTTAAGTGTGCCTTACTATTGATAGGCACAATGCTAAACAGCAGAACTCTAGAACTTACTCATCTTGTATAACTGACATCTTATACCCACTAATGAGCAATTCCCCACTCCCTCTATTCCCAATTCCTAGACATCACTATTCTATTCTTTGTTTCTTTGAGCTTGACTGTTTTAGATGTCTCGTTTAAAGGTATCATGTAGTATTTTTCCTCTGTTACTGGCTTATTTCTCATAGCATAATATCCTCTAGATTCATCAATATTGTTACATAATGCAGGATTTCCTTTTTTAAAGACTGAATAATATTATGTAGTGTGTGTGTGTACCACTTTTTTTTTTGGTACCACTTCTTTTTCCATTCATCCTTCCATGTATATTTAGGTTATATTCACATCTTGGCTCTTGTGATTAATGCTGCAAGGTACATGGGATTCCTAAATCCCTTCAAGATCCTGATTTCAATTATTTTGATGAAAACTAGAAATTGGATTGTTGAAACATAGATGAAGGTTTATTTTTAATTTTTTTTGGAAACATCTTACTGTTTTCCGTAGCAGCTGTACCATTTTGCATTCCCACCATGTGTCCGTGGGTTCCAGTTTCTCCATATCTTTGCCAACACATGCTATCTTTAGGGTTTTTTTAAAAAATAATAATAGCCACTGTACAGCTGTGAGGTGTTTGCTATCCTTATAATTTTGATATGTATTAACCTGATGATTATTGATGTTGAGTACACTATACCTGCTTCCTATTTTATGTCTTCTTTGGAGAAATGTCTATCCAAATCTTTATACTGTGTTTAAAAATTGGGTTATTAGTTGTTTTGCTATTGAATTGAAAGATTTCCTTAAGCATTTTTAGAAATTAACCTCTTCTTTGACACATGATTTGTGAGTATTTTTCTTCCATTCTTTATGCTAGAAAGATTACCTGCTTCCTTTTACAGGAATCTGCTACAAAATTCTCTGAAGAGTATATGCCTTGCTATAAACAAAACTACGTGTTACTTTTGGTAGTATCTAAAGCTAAATAAAAACAAACATGATTATTGATAACAAGCTGCAGCCTCACTAGGGTCATACTGAATAATGTGAAGTAAATACTCTCCAGATGGTGACTTTGTAAATTTAATACAATACACGAATAAAGCATCAAACTTACCCTAGATCTAGTAACAGTCTGTGCTTTCTGGTACTCAATGAAATTATACTGATCTCAAGTCTGAGGATTTTGGAAAGAAAATTATACTTCTAATTAAGTGTAATATAGCTTTGCATTTGAATAACTGCTTATTATGTGTTGTGTGAATGACACTACCAATAGAAAATTATAAACAATGGGCTTAGCCTTACTCCGAGGAAACGTGATCTAATACTTAGACATATACTTCCCCAACAACTCTCCAAATGCATGCATGACTGTTGATTTTATAAGCAGATTACTGTATGAATAGTAGGATATCTAGCATATTTAAATGTTCTGATTGTAACATTAATAATACATAATTACTCTAAAGCATTTTCACTGAGGAAAAGGAAACTCGTGGGCATGCACATTACAAAGTGGAATAAAACTGGTCTCAAAATGCATTTTTATTTCAATGTTTAAATCCATTCTGAACTAGAAATTTCTTTAGAATAAGATAAGCAAAATGACATTTATTTTTTTTTTACCTTTTAATCTTTATTTATTCCTATTTGTATTTCAACATAACAGTGTACCATGGGGTTTAGCTTGAATTCTGAAATAAGTGAAGGGAATACACATAAGGTTTTGAATAAATAGAGGAAGACACCAGACATAAGGGAAGCCACATCTAACAGGAGGAAAGGGAAAATTTCCCCAACTTCTTAAATTTATGAATTACTGTATTCATCTCCAGCCTTGTGGAGGAGGGTACTTTCCTTCATTGTTAAGTGAAGTGGGGAAGATAACCTATGAATGCCTTACCCCATCACAAAAAAGACTATCGGGTAGTATAGAGAGAAGATTTGGAGTTGAGTTTAATGTAAGATAGTAACATGCTTCCCGTCCTCCAATATAGGACTACATCCATTAATCTGGCTAGTAACTTTGTATCAGCATATAAATATTTGATTTAATTGGTTCCAAGGTTGTTCAGGTTTTTAAAAACCTCTTCTGAAATCTGAGTTCATCCTATGGTATCTATTGGCACAGAAACCTTCTTGGTGGTATTGTAAATTGTCCATTGTCCAGGCCTGAATCTGGTAGTATGTTTTAGGCAGCTTTTTTGCTGGTGCAACTAAAGGACCTGACCAGAACTATTGTAGAGGATCAGAGATTTATTTGGTGGCTCATGATTTCAGAGGTCTCAGTACATAGACAGCCGGCTCCATTTCTCAGGGCTCCAGGTGAAGCAGAACATCATGGAGGAAGAGTATGGCAGTGGGAATTAAGAATAGGCAGCTCACATGATGTTCAGGGAGCAGAGAGAGACTCCACCCATAAGAAACAAACAACATACCCTAAAGGCACACCCCAAATGACCCACCTCCTCCATGCACACACCTGCCTTCACCACTCAGTTTATCCTTCTTGAATTGTCTCACACATGAGCTTTTGCGGGACATCTCGCACCCAAACCATAACACAGTAATTCATTAAGCCATTCTTGGAACTCCTTAACATTCTGACCTTCCAACCATTGGAGAGCATTTGATAAATAAATAAATTTTATATATATATGTATATATATATATATATATATGCACATACACATATGTATATATAATGTGTATATATATATATATGTGTGTATATATATATGTATATATAGAGAGAGCCAGGCAATTACTAAAACCTTTCCATAAACACTAAAATCAAGTAAGTACTTATCTCAAAATTTGCAGAATAGGTGTCAGGTATTTGGGAAAACATTCCCTGAGAGAATAGTGAACACTTTAAAAATAAACATTGTGTCCCCAATTTCTCTTTAGAATGCAGAGTGTGAAATGTATAGAAATGATAAGCATGACTGACGCTGATTAAGAAGGACTGACTATGAGGAAATTTTAGGAATACTTTATCCAAATTAGCTCTCTTATATTTCTTTTTTCAGTAAGAGAGCAATTTGCTAACAGAGCTATATGATTTGTAAACATCATTTTAAACTCTAGCATTTTCACTTAAAGGAAAAATACTGCTAAATAAAAGGGAAAGATTAGGCTAGTTAAGTAGCAGCATATTTTAATTTCATCATTGCCCACTAAATAATAGTATGTATTAAGTAATGTCTTCCTCATCTGGATAGCATAAGTAAAAACTTTTCTTCAGTACTATACTAGAGGAGCAGAAGGGCAATATAATTGTACAAAAGCCAATCATTTGAGAGGAAAAAGACAACATCATGGACTCACAAAAATACATAGCAGAAGGAGGAGGAAACAATTTTTTGAGAAGCAGAGGAAAAGCATAATTGTGACAACAATTTACCTCCAAAACCAGATTTTACAAAATCTTACAAATCATCTTCCTTCTAGTTTCAATACAATTAAAAAGTAAATGAAAGAAATAAGAAGTGAAATGTATAATGGTAATTTAGTGGAAGGTCTACTTGAGGTGTAGTTCAGAAAATACACCAAACAGAACTCGTGAAGAAACTACATGGTGATAGAAATAAAATGATTTCAAGACTGCAGAGAATCCCATCAGAAATGAAAAAGACAAACTAAAGCAATAACTCCAAAATTTAAAAACTTAGTTTTCCCCCTATTCTCACCAGTGACATATTTGTGAAAACATTCCATGCCAGAATAGAATGCTGCCTTGCTCCAACCAGTAACAAGTCCTACTCACTTTTCCCTACCAATGGATAACAGTTCAGGGAAGCAATGTCTTGGGAAGTCTAGACCCATGAACAAAACCACCCCCAAACTGCAAGTAATGGTGATGGAAACCTTGATTTAGAGGGAGCAGGACCTAGGGAAGGACATACAGACTGAGGACAGGGATCAGATTCTGGGTCCTCACATCAAGGCGTGAAATAAGTCAGTTCTCACCCACACTTCTATTTTAGCTAATTGTGTACTCCTGCTTTCGCTAGTTAGGACACGTGGGGTTTTTATTGTTGTTTGTTGTGTTTTGTCTTTGAGGTACACTTCTAAAGAAACCAGTGTAAAGTATGAAGATAAGCCCATTTTAAATTAACGAGGTGACAAAGTGCATTTAGAGGCAACCATCTCCAAAACTGTGAGATCTATGAATAAAATAATAATAATGAATTAAATAAACACTAAAATTCAGTGGCAATCCACATACCTGATGTTTAAAGTAATGCTTAAATTAAAATGTAAATAAAATGTGGTTTATAAAAGATTTTATGTGGTAATCTGAGTATAAAATCCCTAACCAATATTAAAAACTGGGAAGTAAAGAGTAAATGCCTTGGGAAAATAGAATCTTACTAATTCCCTGATTATTTATCAGGCAAAGACACTTTTTCATCAATGCCTTTCATTATTAATAAAACAAGCTTTATATGGGAGGTACTACAGCCTATTAGAGGAAGAAAAAGAGCTCTGTGGATTAGACACAGAATTCTGATATCTAGTCTCTATCGCTCTAAGAAAATGGCCAGGTGGAATTTTTGAAACTGTTGACTTTTGTCTTTAACATGAAGATTACAATTTCAAATTTACCATGTTATTATGACATTAATGAGAGGGTCCAGATCATCATCAGAAGCTCTCCAGGACTTTTGAGAAACATGAATTTCAGGAATGTACAGTACAAAATTAAACAGTGGAAGTTAACATTATGACTAAAAAGGAGTAGTATAAAAAAGGAAGTAAGGGACAGAGTAAAATTGGAAATATGTACATTTACACTATTGCTTGGAATGAAAATATCCAAGGAACTAAGGACTAAAAGGATTATTATGATTTTAAACTTTCTTAAATAACCAAACAGACAGACAGACCCAGACACTCACACACACAAACATGAAAATCTAAAACTGAACTAAAAGGTAAAAGGTAGCCAAATTCGAGAAGAAAGTTGTGTGCCAGCATGGTGGTGCACACCTGTAATCCCAGCAACTCAGGAGGCTGAAGCAGGAGGATCTCAAGTCCAAATAGCCTCAGCAATTTAGCAAGGTCCTAAGTACCTTAGCCAGACCCTGTCTCAAAATAAAACATAAAAAGAGTTTGGATTATGACTCAGTGGTAAAGTACTGGGTTTAATAATCCCTGGTACCAAAAAGAGGAGAAAAAAAAAAGAAAAGAAGGAAGAAACTAATAAGAATGAAAAAATTAAAAACACAAGAGTAGATGATTTTACTTTTTTATTTTTTTGCAGTCCCTGAGGGTCTAGTGAACAAAAGTAAGTGAGGAAAATAGAAGCACTGAGTAGCCTAGGAGCAAGCTTGAGGATGAGACCATGGATGTACGTATAGATATACCTAGACATGGACTAATATGTCTCATGAGTATGAAGCATATTGTATTTAAACTTTATGTAAGTATACACAGGTGTGTTTAAGTACTTTTCAAGCATCTATGAGAAAATTAATCATAAAGTAAACCACAAAAATTAATATATTATAAAATATAAAATTAACTTTAAAAAATTTTCTCCAGTAACAGAAATCCAGAAATAAATGACAAATCAGAAAATGGAAAAATTCTAGAGGCTCTTACATCTAGGAGTAGGAATGTATGTTTTGTAGTAGTACCCTTTTAAATAAAGGTCAGAAAAAAATTCTGAAGTAAATATTTGTACCAGTAAATAAGATAGAATGAAAAAGGTTGACATTATAAGTTTATAATTCAAAATAAATCACATTATATTAATTAAATTAAGCCAGATACAAAGACAAATACCTTATGATCTCACATGTATGGAATATAAAACAATCAAAACTCATAGAAGCAAACGGTCGAATGGTGGTTGCCCGGGACTCAGGGGAAAGGGTAATAGACAGGTGATGGATACAAAGTATCAGGTTTCCTAGTGATTAAGTTCTGAAGAAAACTATACAAGAGTAGTATCTATAGCTGACGTACTATATTAAACTCTTCAAATTTGCTCAGAAGGTAAATCTAAAGTAAAGTGTTCTTACCAAAATAATAATAATAATAATAATAATAATAATAATAATGATAATTGTAAAGGAGACAGGAGGATATTTTCAGAGGTGATGGGTACTTTTATAGTCTTTATGCTGGCAATGGGTTCACAGGTGACTATATTGCCCAAATTCAGCAAAATATACATGTTAAATACTTAAAACTTTTTATATGCATATCACATCTTAAAACAGTGGAATCCTCCAAGGTAACTTAGGAAACACAAACATTGTATATTTTATGGTATTAAGAAAATATTTTTCCAAGTGTTATAGTGGTATTGTGTTCACACTTAAAGTGGAGGTTCTCTTTGCTGTTTTCAAGCTAAAATGCGTATAGATAGATGTACTTCCTGAGATTAATTTCTAAAATATAAGAGACTAGGAAGGGAGAGGACATAGTAAAGAAATTTGTAAGACTGATAATTATTTGAGCTGAGTAAATAATACAAGGAATTTGCTGTTTTCCTATTTTTAAATATGTTTGAAATTTTCCATAATAAAATATTTTAAATTAAAACATAGGACAAAATAGTAAAATAAGTTCTAAAACAAAAAAGATACACACACACACACACACACACACACACACACAAAGCGCGCAAATGATATCAAAATAATAACAGTAGATAAAAAGGATACAAGAATTATACCAAATCCCCTGTGTCACTTTCCTTTAAGAGGTGGGCTCTAACTTTGGTCAATGCTATCCTTGTAGAATAAAAGTCTACCAAGTCAAAGTCAAAAGAATAAAGAAATAAAGGCTCCTTCACCTTTTATGACACTAACCTAATGTTACCAGGAGTATCCTTGCAAAGCTAGTGGTAAATACTTCTTGGCTGTATTTTTATTGAGTAGACTGGCCTAGAAAAACCTGGACCATAGTCTATAGCAAGAACTAAATTAAACAGGATTAAAATTTTAAAAATGGCACCATTTTCTCCTACTGTTCAAGCATAATTGGTAAATCATAGTGTTTACAATTTAAAATATCTACATTTTCTAATTGTCTTTTAATCAGCCAGACCCTAAGCTAGGAAATTTACACAATTTTCTTCACATTGCAAAACTCACAATAAAATCATCTGGAAGAAAATAAAATATCAGAAAGGCTAACTCACTTACCCAAAGACTCACTAGTAGTAATTCAAAGCTAGGTTTCTCAAGCTCCACTATAATTTGGATTTTAAATGTCCAGCAAAGACCCATGTGAAAAAGAGTTAGTCCCCAGCTTAAACTATGTGCACATTGTGGAACCTTTTTTAGATTCTAAAGGGAGATATTAGGTTAATAGGAATGTGCCCTTGAAAGGCTCTGTGGGACCCTGACTTCTTTCCTTTACTTAGGGCCTCACTAAGTTGCTGAGACTGGTTTTGAACTTGCAATCTTCCTGTCCCAGCCTTTAGAGCTGCTGGGATTACAGGCATGTAACACTGCTTCCAGTGGTGTTTTGCTTTTATTTTTTCTTAAGGACCTACTCATTGAGGATGGCAGCCCACAGTTGTAGGGAAATGTAATTCAAATGAAATTTCTTGTATAAGACAAGAAAATAAACTCCAAACATAAATTCAAAAATATAAAAATGACAAAAATATCTGTGTCATATGAACAGTTCTTTCTTAATTTATTGACATATTTCTGAGTTCAGTCAAATATGTGTCTTCACTTTTACTTCAATTATAACATCTTCTATTCTATTATGGCATTTATTGCTAAATGAAGCTTACTTGTGAGGACATGCACACAGCCAATTTATTCATTAAATCTATTGTAGTGAAGGTGAATGAACGGTTTTATTATCAATCTCTTTAATTTCAAGATAGAATTTAGTGGAAATCAATATTAGAGAATGCATAATTGCTTATTTTTCTTAAAATAATAGACTCATTCAATAAGAGTCTCATCCCAATAGTTATCACGTAAATCATTGACATTGTCTAATTATTTAGCAAGGAGCAAATCTTACCTAACTCTGATGCTTTGGGCAATTATATAATAGGATTCTAACATAGTCCTGAACTAGAATTAATTTGGGCATGCATATAAAGTGTCTTAGCAATAAATTTGATTAGAAGAAAGATGACTATCCAAAAAAGAAAAATGATAACAATATGCTGATGCTTAGCAAAAATTCTGGAAACTAGCAAAGTCTCTTAACAAGATTGGAATAGGAAATGTACCAAGAGAGTATTCATTGAAAGATAACAATTTTTAAAACTCTTGGATTAAAAGTCTAACAATATGACTAAAATTATATACAATACTGTACATTCATTATTTATGAAAAATGAGACTTTTCATTTGTGCTTTAGTAAGCAGGATTTCAGCACACAAAGTAAATCTCAAATGCAAAATGAGGGAGCCTGAATTAGTCTTAAGAGTTTCTTATGACTTAGAAGCACTGTTTCTTGGACTTTGAATTTTTGTGGCATTAGATATTAAAATCAATTTAGAAAAAAGTACATAAAAAGACTAAAATATTGACTCAAGGTTAATACCCATTTTCCTTAATTATTAATTTTAATAATCAGTAATCATATGCAATAGGAAGCTAATTCTAGGTTCAGCATTCCAAAGAGTTTTAAACAATAGTCCATACAGAGGACATTCTAATTATGTTGATTCCTGTACAGAGAATCAGCCTAAAATTCACTGCTTACTTTAGTACTATCTTGGCAGCTTTCTGCCATTGTTGTTTGAGCAAATGTTAATTATGTGTGTGTGTGTGTGTGTGTGTGTGTGTGTGTATTCATTATGTTCACATATGTATTCATTAGCATTCATTAGTATATGTGTATGTTCATAAAGTCATGTATACTTAAATATCTATATTTACATTTTAAAAATTTTTCCTCATATAAATAACCTGTTATGAAAGAATATTGAAAAGAAAATTTTGACTAAGAGAAAGAAATCAATTATTTGTTCGGAGTATTTCTTAAACCTGAGTTTAATGTTTGTAATATTTCAAGGTGGGAAACTATTATCAAAGCCAATGAATGTTGCACTTTTAGACATAGGTAGTTTCATTGTAGATAACATTCAAAGCACTTTGTGAATCCTATCTTTGCTTACCTCTCTAGCAGCACCTATCCATATACTTAAAATTGCATTTTATTTTGGGTAGCCCAATGTTTACTAAGAGTAAAACAGCTACATTAGAATGTATTTTACAATAGGAAGTAAAATATAAAGAGCCAGGAGCAATAGTGCATGCATGTGATCACACAGCCTCAAGAGGCTGAGGCAGGACAATTCCAAGTTCAAAGCCAGACATAGCAACTTAGCGAGTCCCTAAGCAAGTTAGCAAGGCCCCAGTTCAAAATAAAAAGTAAAAAAGTTCTGGGTATGTGGCTCAGTGGTAAAGCACCCATGAGTTCAATCCCAAAAGCAGAAGAAAAAAAAGATGTAAAATATAAAGAAGCAGTGACTACAGTTACTCTAAATTTCCTCATGATTTTGGTCTGCAAAATGTATTACCTTTGTCTAGTAATTCTTTAAAAAACCACCCTTCATAATTCATTACAAGAAATTACACATAAAGATCATAAATTAAAAGGAAAACTGATGAGAACCAGCAATGCATATTGGATAGATTGTCTCTAAATTATATGAAAATGATATTAAAAACCAATATGTGACTCCTAAATTATTATCTTCATGAGTCATTTAAAAAATAATTCTTCTATAAATATCACAATGCAAAAAAAAAAAAGAATTCCAAAAAAGCAGAACTAAAACCTCTGTAAAAACATTGATGAAA
>JAJEJO010053125.1:0-48694 GCA_020662805.1 Glaucomys volans | reverse complement strand
AACTCTCCCAGGACAGGGTAGCAAGGGAGAGACCAGGGCCCCCCGGCTTCGAAACCCAGCACTGGAGGAGGCCCCGGCTCTGAGGTCGCCTCCGCGGAATCCCAAGCCTGCTTCACGAGGCCCAGAAAATGATGCTCCATGGCGTAAGCCTCGGACCCGCAGAGCAGAAGCCTCTGAGCAGATGGATGGCTGAGGCCAGGGCCATTCCGAGTATTTATGGTCTTCTGGGCGGTGGGTGGAGGCAAGCCAGGGAAGCTAAAATGCAGTGGTAGGGAAAAAACCCAACACGATAATGTTTTAGACCGTACATAAAGCCGAAACGAAGAATCGCGACGCGACAACAGCCGGAGGAAAACAAACCGAAATAAAATGGAAATCAACGGAGCCGACGGGGAACTGAACCGACAAGCGGTGACTACCAGAGCCTGGCCCCTAGGTCTCCTGGCATGAGCCTTGCCGCTCGGAGAAAAGCTGCCGGTCAAGGCGCTGCGCCTAGCGAGTTGCGGGCAAGGACGCCGCGACATTTGGATATTCCAGGCCCTGGCAGACCACACTGCTGTTGCCAGAGGAAGGAGGGTTTGCGCTGCCTTTAGTCAGACGATCACAGAGAAGCAGGCGGGCTACTGGAGGCGGAGGGGTGGCAGCGAACCACCCAGAACCAGCGTGGAGAAATGACATGGCTCCGCAGGAAACCGGTGCCAGTAAAAGCGCGGTACTAAGAAATCCGGGTCCAGCACAGCGGCCGGTGCAAAGCCGGGCACACCGCGGAAATCCACAGCAGGCGATTTGTGCCAACGCCTGCAGCGATGCCAGCCCGTACTGCGGGCTCCCGATCTCTTAGTAGGGCGAGACCGTGTTTTACTGGGACCAACACAGGCGCGGCCATCAGAGCCTGGCGATGGGTCTCCTGGCGAATGAGACTTGCAGCCCACAGAAACCCTACCGGTCAAGGCGCTGTGCCTAGCGGCCTCGGGGCAAGAACACCGCGGCAGTGGAGACGCATGTCCAGTCAACGGTGCTGCAGTTGTCCAAGGAACACCGTTTGGGGCTGCGTTTCATCGGGCGGCTACGCAGCTGCAGCGAGGCCTGGGGAGAGGGTGCCCCAGTCGGGATCCCCACACGCCCATCTTGGAGAAATGACGTGGCTCCACAGAAAACGGTGCCCGTAAAAGCGCCATCTCGCGGTACTACGAAATCCCCATCTGGCACAGCGGCGGGTGCAAAGCTGGGATACCTCAGAAATCCGCAGCAGGCCTTTCCCGCGCAGCCTGTGGTGATGTCAGTGCGCAGTGCCGGCTCGGGATCTCTTAGTACCTTTAAACGGTGTTTTACCGGGACCAACACACAGGCGCGGCCACCAGAGCCCGACGATGGGTCTTCTGACAATGACACTTGGGGCACTTAGAAACGGTGATGGCATCTGTGCTGGATCCAGATTTCTTGCAATGGCCAGAGGGCGAGTAAAGTTCTCCGATGGAGTAAAGGTTTACTATGAAGCCATGCCATTCTTCATTGTTGGACCTATGTTGCTCGCGGGCACCCCTCATCCTACAGGGAATCGCCTGCTTCTCTGTTACCGCCCCACTAAACGCACCCCATCCATTCCTTCCTCTGACAACAGCAGTGTGGTCCGCCGGGTCCCCTCTGTCTCCACTGTCGCGTCGTCCTTGCCCACTGGTAGCTAGGCGCAGCGCCTTGATCGACATCGTTCTTTTGGTCCCCAAAGCTCATTGCCAGGAACACCCATCGCCTGGGTCTGAAGGCCGGGCATGTGCGTTGGTCCCGATAAAATACTTTCTCCTGGTACTAGGATATCCGGGGTCCGCACTGCGCAGTGACATCACAGACTGTACAGGAAAGGCCTGCTGCGGTCTTCCATGATAACCTGGTTTTGCACCAGGCTTCTGTGCTGGATGCGGATTTCTAGGTACCGCGAGAGGGCGCTTTGACCGGCACCGGTTTCCTGGGGAGCCAGGTCATTTCCCCATGATGGGCGTGAATGGATCCCGACTGGGGCACCCTCTCCACAGGGCTTTCTGCTTCTCTGTTATCATCGGACTAAACGCACCCCTAAACGGTGTTCGGTTGACAACTGCAGCACCGTTGACTGGACGTGCGTCTCCACTGCCGCGGCGTCCTTGCCCCGAGGCCGCTAGGCGCAGCGCCTTGACCCGCAGGTTTTCTGTGGGTGGCAAGTCTCAGTGCCAGGAGACCCACCGCCAGGCTCTGAGGGCCGCGCCCGTGTGTTGGTCCCAGTAAAACACCGTCTCACCGTACTAAGAGCTGTGGAGCCAGCAGTGCCGGCTGGCATCGCAGTAGTCAGGGATTTGAACGCATCTCCTGCTGCGGATTTCCGCGGTATGCCGCGCTTTGCACCGGCCTCTGTGCCGGATACCGACTTCTTAGGACCGCGAGATGGCGCTTTTACCGGCACCGGTTTCCTGCGGGGCTGGTCTGGGGCACCGCGGCCACCGCTCCGTCTCCCCGATCCCGCCTGCTTCTTTGTGACCGCCCAACTAAACGCAGTGCAAACCATCCTTCTTCACAGAACCGCAGGGCTGCGCCCTGTCCGCCGGGACTTCCCTGGCTTGCCTCCGCCCATCCGAACTTCCCTGGCTTGTCTCCGCCCACCGCCGGGAAGACCATAAATACTCGGAATGGCCCTGGCCTCAGCCATCCATCTGCTCAGAGGCTTCTGCTCTGCGGGTCTGAGGCTTTTACGCCATGGAGCATCATTTTCTAGGCCCCGTGAAGCAGGCTTGGGATTCCGCGGATGCGACCTCAGAGCCGGGGCCTCCTCCAGTGCTGCGATTGGAAGCCCGGGGGCCCCGGTCTCTCCCTTGCTAACTTGTCCTAGGAGAGTTCTCCGTTGACAACTGCGTCTTGGACTGGGAGCAGCTCTCCAGCCTTGTTGGCGGCGACGCGGAGTCCACCAGCGATACGGATTCCGCGGGAGTCCAGAGCTCCTGGGAACCAACCAAGGCCAGCTCACCGCCTCCCTCCGGTCTGCGACGATACAAGAAACTGGAGACTCCGGACCACTGGGAGGAGCCTGCGGAAGAACACGACGCCCTCGGGCTGCAGCCGCTTTCACTGCGCGGGACCCGCTCCCCTGGTGACAAACCTCGGGACACAGAGTCCTCTGCCAGCCCACATCGATCGGAGGGCCCGGGACCTATCTCCTCCAACTGGTGGAACCCACACCTGGTTTTCTCAGGCCTCTTGGCGTGGATTCCTCCGGTGTTCTCCACGCCGTGGGGGTGCTGCCCATGGCTCTCTGGCAGCGTGGCAGACGTTGGATCTGAGCTGGAGCCTCTCTGATCGTACTGTGAAAAAATTCTCCGTTACAAATCGGGTTCACATGGGAAATAAAAATGCACTGAGATTTGCCTTGAGTTGTTCCCTGTTTTACCCTCGGTCTCATGACGATTGCCTGTAGTTTCGGCTCGCCTATTACTTGCAGTTTTCTTTAGTTTCAAACATTTGTACTCGTTTCATTACACAGTCCCTTCCGTCACGTTGGACTTTTATCCATTTCAACTTTCAGAAACGACGTGTACGATGTTAGAATCACTCTCGGAATTTTGTAGATTGAAAAAATGAATTGGTTTCTCGATTTTATTTCTGAATCCTTTCCATATTAGTTTTCAATGTACTGCTTTTAATATTTACTAACTTTTGTTACTTAGCACGATTTGCAATACAAACACACCGTGGTATTGCTCCTTTAATTTCACATGCCTTTCCCTTTTACGACGGGGGTTTTTAATAGTTTATCATTTATTTTGTGAGACAAGGTCTCCCTAGGTTGGTTGGCGGGGGGCCTCAGTAAGTTGCTGAGGCCGGGCTAAACTGGAGTTTGCTCTCAGGAATCCGGAACGTGCTTCCACTTAAGCGGCAGGCGCTGCTACCGTGGCAGGAAGAAACGCGAAGAAGTCGCCTATCCCGGACTTGCCCTGACCAGGCAATCACCACCCTCCGGTGTTAAGTCCTAACTGGCCACAGCCTAACAGGGACTCCAGGGACCCGGAAACCGAAGGCGGGACCCCGGGACGGACGCGATTGGGCTGCTTGGATCCTTCCGGTACTTGGGCGGACAAAGAATAAAATCACAGGCGCCACTAAATCAAGCTTGCTGAGTTAGCCACGAAACGCAAGACTCAGGGACGCAGGGAATCCCGCGACAGAGGCGCGGCCGGCACCGTGGGCGGCCTAGTACCAGATGGCGCCTGGAGGGCGGCGCTAGGAAAGAGAAAGCGCCCGCGCCCCAATAACTAAAAGGCTCGGGGACAGAGGCGGGGCGGCCCTGCCCGCCGGGCTTCCACTGTGGAACTTCGGTACCGCGCAACCGCGAAGCTGCAGGTCAGAACCGGTCAGAGCGGCGTCTTCGGCGGTGTGGCCACCGAGAAATCGCGCGCACGGAACCGCTAGCTAAGCGGCGACCAAGAGAATGTGGGCGGGAGAAAATGGTGCCGCTGGGACCCTGCAGAGGACCGCACCTAGCCTCGATGCCAGGGGAAAATTTCCGCGTTGCGCCAACCTCGGTGCTGTCACCGAGAATCTGGCGACGCAAAGACAGGAGCGGAACTGCGACCCAGGCTAGGTGCACATATGTGCTGTGACAGAAAAACCGTCGGGGGCGCGCTGATGGTCAGAGAGCAAATGGGAATGCCGGGAACTTGGACCCCGGAACAGGGCGCCAGCGGGCCTGGGACGAGAAGGGCACCGCCCAGAGCGAGGAGAAAGGTCTCTCCGCGCAGCTAACGGAAGCGGGAAGAAGAAACAGCAGGCTCCTTCCCTTTTGGGTGCAGGGCTGGAGAACCGCGATTCCAGTTGCTGGCGGCTCTGGACACCAGGGCCGGCAGCCTTGCGGAGGCCAAAGGCAACTAAGGCTTCTGGCTCCATCCGCGGTGCAGCGGGTACTAGGCCAGCGCTGAGTAGGGGGCGGCTATGTGGCTGAGTCAAGGCTGCTAGTGAGATTTCCACTCCCACTGGCTGTCTCCAACCCCGCCCTTCCGGAATAAGAAAACGTGTGTTTTTCTTGCCCAAGTCCGGCCCCCAGTTAAGGCAGTCGCCAGCGATTGACCCACAGGGTGGTGAGTGGTGAGAGCAGACTGAATAGCGCCCAAGGCGGGCAAGGATCTGGCTGGTCACAGGCAAAAGTAAGGCGCCCCGGGACACCAACAGCGCGGCTCCCAGGAAGCTGTTCTTCCACTGGCGGGGCGTGCCGGGCCCTCCTTGCATTTCACCCCTGGGTCTGGGTCTGGGACCCTTCTCCCTTTACAGACACCTCAGCGCTTTTACAGCGCGGCAGACAAACGCATTTCTCTGGGACTGGAAAGCGGACTAGAGGGCGAGCGTGCAGTGGAGAATAAAGGCACAGCACTGACTGACTCTGGCTTCTTGGCTTCCTGGCATCTGTTGACCAGGACTGCTGACCTCATGTCCTGCACCCCACCTCCTGCTGGATGGAGCTCTGTGAGGGCTGGTGGTTTATTCTGATGCTTAACTAACTTTAACTGATGCTTTATTCTGATAACTAACTTTTTAACTAACTTTTTAACTAACTTTATTCTGATGCTTAACTGGTCATGCCGGCCAGATGGCTCATGCCAGTAATCCCAGCAAGGCCAGTGGCTCAGGCAGGAGGATCCTGAGTTGGAGGCCAGCTCCAGCCACACAGTGAGACCCCCTTATAAACCAACCAAACAGCCAACCAAACAAACAAAAAACTATGTCTGATGTCTTTGCTTTTTGAGGGTAATGGTGGAAGCCGGCAGGAGGGTAATGGACTGGGAGACTCCACCATGGGAGATGGTATTGGGTGGGTTGCCTGCCCCTCTGTAAGTACATTGAAATTGTCCAACTGAGCCGGTCATGATGGCCCATGCCCGCAATCTCAGGAACTGGGGAGAAGGACTGTAGGGCCTGGCCGCCCTCAGCTTACAGAGTTCCTAAGCAAATGAGCCAGGTCTGGTCTCAAAATAAATAATGACTTTTTAAACAGGGATAGGAATGTAGCTCTGTGGTATCACAAGTACCATTGGGGTTCAATCCCCAGTCCACCTGCCTGCCCCCAGATGATCAAACTGGCATTCTCTAAGTACCTTACTGGGATTCTGTGAAATTCAGGTTTTCAGGGAGTCATTGATGACTTCTCTGTCTTGGGGTTTTGCAGTGGTGACAAAGTTTCAAGCGCTTGACTCCTCCCCTTCTACTCACTTTCCAAGTAAGACTGATGCCTCTGAAATGCTTTCTTCTGGAAAGTATGGAGGTGCCACTGCACAGGACGAAAGTGATCTGTCCCACGACTATTCATGCTTTCCCCAAAGATCTGCACTACTGGAAGGGATGCCCCACAGAGACTCCAGACTCCACCATGTGCATCTCCAGGAGCCCTCAAGATCTCCCATACTCCCCTAGCTTCCCCCATCAAATCAACACCAACTCTTTCCAGATGAACCTGTGCTGTTTGCAGAAGGGGTCATGTGTCCTAGAGAGGTAAGGAGACCCTTTTTGGACTCTTATCTCGCTTACTCTCAAGCTCACTGCCACAGTCTTCCCCCTCTGCCCTACCATTTCCTCCCCTAGCCAAAACCCTCCTTGGTACTTGAAGTGTGTCCAATTGCCTCCTCCCCTGAGGGTCTGGGGAATGGAGGAAAAAGTGCCTTCTCCCACAGGAAAAGGTACAGTCACTTTACAAGTACAGGAAGACCAGGGCAGAGAGCTCTTTAAAGTCAAGTGGTGGCCCATCAGTCCTATCTCCCACCCACCCATTGCTTATTTCATTCATTCATTCTTTCACTTTGTAGTACTGCAGATTGAACCCAGTGCCTTGAGGCATGGTAAGCATGTGCTCTACCACTGCTTTAACCCCCAACCCTTCCCCTCTACCCTAGTCTTGCATGTGAGTAGAATTGTTGGACTTGGCACCCTGGAGTTGGTATCTCAGGAAATCTCAGGGGGAGTTTGGTAGGTAATCTCCCCCCAAAGGAGTGTGCTTCAGAGCTACTTCAGGCCTTGGAATTCTGTCTACTTCCAGGTGGTGTGTGCCTGCGCGAATGGCCAGAGAGTGTTCTTGGGAAGGGCATATTCCCTAAGAGGAGGCCCTAAGTCTTTTGCAGTCTGAAATTGGCTAGAATCTGGGCAGCTGGCAATATCAGGTGCATGCAGGAGCCAGGTCCTAGTTTCATTCCCCAGGGTTGAATTGGAGGGCAACACACACACACACACACACACACAGGCAGAAACATGTCATGTGGATCTTTTCCTAATGTCTGTCCTTGTTTGTCTTGGAAAGAGGAAACAAAGTGTAAAGAAAGAGAGACTTTGTAACATTTCATTAAGGACAGCTTCACCAAACCAAGATATGCAGCTCAGTAACAAGACTTGTTAGGATACCACTGACTGAAATAGGTGACACAAAAGAGACGTTTTCAAACATCTGAAAAAAATGCAGAAAAGAAGTCGAGGTACCTCAGCATGTGCACAGGAGAACCTTCTGGGACGTGTGGACACGTCCCAGAAGCTAAACAGTAATGTGTTAGAGAGATGCTTATAATACATGTCCATACTTTCCAGCAAAATGAAGGAAAGCTTTTCCTCTGCCTTTGTAGGTTCCATGGCCATGGATGGGACCGTGAGTTTATTTGGAAACAGCTGAACAGGACCAAAGGCCTACAGATTTATGAATTCTAAATTTTATGTGTATGGTGGCATCACAGAAAGAACTGATTCCTTCAAAGGAGTGGTGAAATTGGAGAACTTACAGCCAACCACCTTAAGAGGGGCTGGGGAGGGACAGAGGTATAAGTATGGAAGTAGAAATGACTTTGGGGGGAGATAAGTGGTTCTTTAGGTGAATACATGGCAGTTAAGGTAGTTTTCTAAGTCTGTTTGAGTGTGTTGGTGAATTCTCTTATCAGAGAGTGGTGATAAGAGAATTGGGGTGAGTATTAATGACGATCAAGTTACTTGGGGACGCTCTGCTGTTAGGTGTAAAAAGAGAATTCAGAAACTCAAATGCCTTCAGTTCAAAATAATCCTTATGCAAAAGTGGTGTATACTGAGTGTGGCATATCCTGATCTCCTTCACAATCCCCTTCATTAGGACAACATCTTATTCTGAGAATTGTTTTCATTCATTTCCTGTTGCTATAACAGGATCTCAGGAACTAGGCAATTTATGAAGAAAACAAACTCATTTGAGTATGGGTTCTGGAGCTGGGGAAGTCAAAGAACATGGCTCAGGCAACTGACAAGAGCCATTGTGCCCCCTTGTCCCACAGTGGGAAGGCACAGGAACATGTGTAAGAGAGCCCACTACTGATGGTCTTTGTAAAGGGCATAGAATCCACTCATGGAGGCAGGGCCCTCATGGCCTAATCATGTCTTTAAGGCCCTGCCTTCCAATCCAATTGCATGGGGGATTCAGATTCCTATGCGTAAACTTTGGGGGATACATTCAAATCGTAGCAAGGATCTCCAGATAGTTTTTCACAGGTGGATTTGAGCTTCAATAGTGATGGTAATCATGATCACCCCTGGACCTAGTAGACCAGGAGAAAAGAAAGACCATGGAGATAATGGGCAGCAATTAAAGAGAACATACCCCAGGGGGGCAGTAACACTGAGACAGAAAGTGCATAATCCTTCCTGTTGCCCCGGGTCTCAACAGAGGTCTCCCCTTTGTCACCATGTTCACCAGCAACAAAGAGAGTATTTTCCATTGATCTCCTGGATTGAAACTTCTCCCTTCCACCTGGCCATTTAATAAGAGTGCAACAAGTGCATCCCTGTTGCAGCTCCAAGTTAGAGTGTGCTTTGAGATGCTCTCTAGAAGAGGTCCATAGATTTTAAGTACCCTATCCTCTAGTCCTGGCAGGTGAAGAGGAGCTCCCCGAGTAGCACTCCCAATGCACTTAATGGAAGCTTTCTTCCTGATCCTTCCACATAGTGTACACTTCCTGGTGCTTCTATTTCGGGTAGAGTTGTTTCTAAAAATCTGTGGCTATATTCAGTTACTGATTCCAAGTTAAAACTATGTGTGTGTCTTTCCTATGAAAGGAAAGCAGCAGTGTGGTGGGACAGCATGAATGTGGGCCTCGTTGACACAAGGTATCTTGAGACTGGGCATGTTATGGCATTTATATGAACCACTAAGAAACCTAGTGAGAGCTTCTTCTTTCCCTGAACAGTGGAATGAGTCTGAATGAACTTGCTTGAGAAACATGTACTGAGGGCAGTGAATGCAGACATCATTTCTCCTTGAAAGGGAATTGCTTATATAGAGGGTGATATTAACCAAAACCCCTTGAAACTGAGGGTTCTCAGAAATCCCTGTTCACATTGAGCAATTTCGGGTGCTATCCAAAAAGGGAGTAGGTCCTAAGATAAGTTCCACAACTATCAGCAGCAAGGCTAGGGTGTGGCTGGAAATCTGTTCCTCAGCCCTCAGAGCCAGAAGGATTCTTGTAATGAAAATGTGGGGCAGGAAAGCATCAATCAATGTACATTTAGCTTACATTGGCTGTAGCAAAGAGGCATTACAGTACAAAATGGGGAACTTTGGGGACAAAAGGGAGAGTTCGCTTGTTGCTTCTGTATTGGTGTTCACAGTCAAGAAATTTCACCCATAAGCTAGATGTGGTGGCTCTGGTAGGCTACCAGAGGGGGCTAAAAGTGAAAGTTTCAGCAATTATTCAGGAATGTGGGGCAGACTTGTTAGTTCGTCCCTAAGCATCAAAAACACTGAAACACTTTATCTGTCTTCCCATCCATACTCTGAGCTTGTCCTGAAATTTAGAATATCTCAGAGTGTTCTTTTACCATAATTCATATGGAATAAAGGGTTTAGTCTCTGGATAGAATTAGAGGTAAGATTATGGTTAAGGAGGTAGGCAGGTTCAAAGGGGAGTAGCACAAAGGATGCAAAAAGAAAAATTTATCCTAGATTTCTACACTATGTTAATGTTTCTGAATATCATCATTGAAGACAGGCAACCCATATGGAGGGTAGGCTTCGTTTTGGGTTGTCTGAGTGTATCCAGTGCTGGCATTCAGTACAGAGAATGGAATCCACTTCTGGAGTATCAGAGCCTGAGCTGGGGGAATAGATTCATGTGTTTCCTCTCCTGCTTGGTGTTTCAGGACAAGAAACTGGATGGGCCCTTCAGAAGTGAGTGTATGGCATGATAAGGTGCAGGTTCCCAGGGATCTCAACTTGTTCAAAGCCAAATGTGTTACTGGATTCAAGTTCATGTACTCACCCCTGCTATGCAAATACTCCCGCATCGAGAGTTTGGAAACAGTCAGGTTTACTCAAGGTTGGCAACCTGAGAAGTTGGGGTGCAGTCATCATTCCCAGACAGACCACCTCAGGGAACCCAGGTGCATGACAGGGGTTGTAGAGGGAGGGAAATGAAGTGTAGAAGGCAAAGGGCAGGACAACTGTGTGATGGGGGGGATGATCACCCTGGGCATGTGTCTGCTTCATAATCTCCCATGGTCCAATGCCCCAACCAACCTGAACCTCCTGGGGAAGAGTTCCTATCCTTCTTTAGACAAATTGATTACTTTTCTGCAAGTTAGTTCTCACAGCAATTTACATGCTTTTTGTTTTTGATGCAGAGAAGTGAAGAATTAGGAGGTATATTCCACCTACTGATGTACTCTGAAGGTCACCTGATGTTCTAGGTTCTGTAAATCTACAGAAAGAGGACTTAGCAGTGAACATAGTAATCAGTTAGTTGCAACCTTTCTTTAGAATTTAGAATTCTTGGCAAAAGGAAGGGAGGGAACCGAACAACTCACATGACGGAGGCTGTGTTTACAATCATTGAGAAAAACTGTCCTTGTTTTACTTGATCTATAACTAAGTAAGCCTTTCCTCAGACAAAATGTTACATACAGTTTGACAGAGAGAGAATCATAAGCATGAAATCTACTTACAAATTTCAAACCAAGAAAAGTTGTGAAGTGTGTTCTAGTTTGTTATACCGATCCTTCCTCACTTAGTAGGGCAAACTACACTTTGGTAATATAAGTTAGACGGCAGTTGGTGTGGTATTTTAAAGAAAAACGTAAGGACATGACCTGAATTTAAAACACATATACACTTCAAACCAAATGGTAGCTTTTAGTCAGTGTGTATGTGTCTGTCTGTGTGTCTGATGCCCCTCCCAAATCCTACACGTTGAGGATGTTCACAATGAAAACATTTAAACTGGGAAATATCTGACAATAGGCATTAGAAACAAAATATTATGAATCCAAATCAGAATATATGAAATCGGTGAATGAAATCTCATTACATGTTTACAATGTATTAAGTGATGGAAAGGTCGTTAAACAATGGTATATATCTCATAGTTCCAACTATTTTACATATGTGCATAGTTGCAAAGCATATAGATCCTCAGTAGCTTCTCAGAATGTGTGGGGCGGAGATGTGAGTTGAAATCAGAATTTAGAAAATGAAAAAGGGACAATAGGTGCCTGTCCTGGTGTGTGGTAACCCTGTTTTCATGGTTGAGGACACTGTCCAGTAACTCTTTATATGAATATTTGTGCTACCTTGGGTAGTATCCACTCTAGTTTCCATTCAGGTCACATCAGATTTTGCTGTCAAGAGCATTTGGCACTGAATTTTCACCAAAAGTGTAGGGTTGCAGAACATGTTGAATTTTAGAGAGGAGAGCACCAAGGGCTAACTCCTTGCCACACATTTGAGCATAAGTGACTACCACCCAGGCCATGGGTCTCAGGCCTACTTTTCTCCATCTCAGGTGGTTTGCCATTATGTTTCTTAAGGTAAGCCTGAGTGTACACTGTGGAGAATGAATTCATTTCGTGTCTGAAGTCGCAAAAATAACATGCTGTGGTCATTAGGATAAAAGAAATGACTTTTCAATGAACCATGAATGTGTGAGAGCTTTCATACTGAAGACAGGCCCACAGCCTAATGGGTAGTGTAGAAAGCTGTAAGTAGAATTGTCATGTCATGGGAATGGAGCAGATCTCAAAGCTTCAGTTCCCTACTGTCAATATGTGATGAAATTTGGCTCCCGTGAAATAACTGAAAAAGAACAGAGTTATTATGTAATCATAAAGTAATTGTAATGAGTACATGTAATGAATTACTCTATGCTAGAATGTACTAAATTCTAATATATAACCCTGGTAAGGATGTGGTTACAGTAGTAGAATAATTATAGAATCCATTTGACTCACAAGGAAAGTGGGGGAGTGCTTCAATTTACGTGAAAAAATTATACCCTGTAGAGTGTAAGAGAATGAAGATGGTTGGTTTTAAGTCCACACATGAGATGATATTTTCCTGGACTTTTCATACCACTTATAAAAGTTTAGTCCCTTGGATTAACATTTACATTCTTACATTACATTCTTGCTATTCTCTCCTGGGTTGAAATTTTACCCTAACCTCTATCCATGAAGTGTTAATTTGGCATTTGTGCTTCATATCAAAGGCCTTTCTTTTCTTCAACAACTCTGCACAGAACTTTGAGAGATCAGAAACTCCAGGGAACCAGAGTCTTGCAGCATGTTGGGGATCTCTGTGACTACTATCGCCAGTGCAGCTCCAGACTCTTGGATGCAAATAAAATAAAACAAACTGGATTCAGTGTTTAATTAGATTAAGTTTCACAGTGGCTGAACAGGTGGTTATATATTGTCAAATGCCAGCCTCCCTGTTTCCTTTATATATGAGATATGTCATGTTCACAGCACTTCTTCAGGCATATACCTTCTGCTTTCACAAACACTTAATTCATTATCCTGACTCAAGACTCATGTTCTGCTGGAGTTGAGACTGAACCTAGGACCCCTTTGGGATGAATATTTGGAGAGCTAGTAGAGATTAATTCTGCAGTCTTGACTTGGATTCTCAGCTACCTCTTTTTTTTCTTTCTCTGCTGCCGAATTCCTTAAATTAGAAGGACTAAGTGGAAGAGAGAGAGAGAGAGAGACAGACAGACAGACAGACAGACAGACAGACAGACTAGGCTTTAGACTTTAAATATCAAATAACCAAACATGGTTCAGATTCCAATTCTTGTCTCAACCTTTAATAGATTTAAGTGTTGTTTAAATTTTCTAAGCCACAGGTGGTGGTCAGTGTTCAATCTATGAATTGAGGAACAAAAATTGTTAATGTTAAAAAGTAGCTTTCAGTATTTTAAGAATTTGTATATTTCAGTCAGGCACGGTGACACATGCCTGTAATCCCAGCTACTGGGAGGCTGAGGGACAACGAGTCAATGTTTGAAGGCAGGCTGCAGAGAGAGACCCTGTCTGAAAAGTATAAAAACCCAGTTGTTGTAGCTTTGTTCTAAAGTGCCCCGTGTTCCACTCCCAGTACTGGAGAAGAAAAGAGGAAGTGACACTCAGGAAGTGACAGTTCCTGAGACATAATACAACTAGTAACCTTTGGAAATATAGAGTCATTCTTATGTGTTCACACTGCTTTGCTAGAAGCAGAACCTCAATGAAGGACCAAAGCATAACCGTGATCCTTTATAGATCTCCCTAATGTGAGAGGCTTTTTTTAACATTCTTGTACCAGATCCACATTATCTTTACTTTCTCTTTGAGAATGGGTGTTCCTAAACTTTCCTGGTCCTCTAGAACTTGAAATCCTCCCACTGCAGGCTCCTGAGTAGCTGGGATCCCAGGCCTGGCCCACTGCTGCCAGGCTCTCATGTTCACTTAGCAATTGTCAGAAGCATACATATACTCAGCATCCCATAGGTCCACAGTCTACTGTTTCATGATCCTTTTACCTTCAATATCATGAACCTTCCATAATTATTCACTTAAGCATATCCAGACTGCTTCCCGTTGCCAAGAGTTATGAAAATAGGGACAAATATGGCATATTCTCTCTCACATGTGGAAATTTAAAAAATGCACTCTTTATGTATGTATGGAAACATAACATGAATCCCTTCAGTATGTACAGTTAATATGTGTCAATAAACAACGTTTAAAATCACTGCATATAAACATATGAATAAAACTGATTTTTTCTCTTCTGTGGGAGCAGGTGCAGCATTCTGTAGTCCAGGAGCTCCACCCGAAAAGGGACCAGACTTGTGGATAAATTCCCACCTTAGGAAAGTCTTGAGCAGGGAAGAACCCAATGCAATTACCTGAGGGCTGCTGAGCAGGATTCTGAAAGGTCCAGAAGTGACCTCCATGTGGATAGGATTGGAGCCTCTGTCTAAACACCTGTCTGTCCCTGGGAGCCCCAAGTTGCTGCAGATGAGTTCCTAGTCCCAGTGGATCAGTGCATGGAATAGTACAGAAGGGAAGAAGAGCCTGCTGGAGGCCCTTTTTGCCCCCCGAGAGGCATTCCCTCAGTCTCCACCTGCATTCTTCTTGGTCTAGGAAACCCATTTGTTTTTCAGAACCACTGCCCCATGCTGACAGCCCCAGAGAGGAGCTCTGCAGATTTGCACATTTCTTACTTGGGTTGGAAAGGCAGAACTTGGAGTGGTGTCCAGTTTGTGAAACTGGAATATGCAGTGGTGTAGGGACACTTTCCTTCCTGTTTTCTTCATTTTTTAGATCTTCAAGCAGTTTTGCAGATTAAATCAGCCTCACTGATGTATAATAATATAGTGAGATTTGAATTAACAGGTTATATGTCTTGTTAGGGAATTTTTCTCAATGGGTTTCCACCTCTTCAAATCAGGAAAAAAAGTAAGTATTCATTTCATACATTCATTGAGGTACTTGTAAAGTAGGAGAGCAAAACACTCACGGAATGGCAAAACGAAAGTCCCCCTTTTGCCCATTTGCCTTAGGTTAACCTCTGACTTTTGTAAGTTGTCTTTCTCAACTTAGTCTGTTACCAGCACCAGCTTCTCCCTAGGGTTCTGGCTATAATCCTACCCTCGCACTGAAAGTACATAATTTGTGATGGAAAATTGAGATTTCCCCCTTTACCTTGTTTTATTTAGTTTGAGAAAACTAGAGGTCAATATGAAAGGCAGAGGGTGTAATGTGACAAAAATTCTTTCAAGAATGCAGGAACTTAATTTTGATTAGCGATTGAAAGTGTTTTGATAAATGTTCTCTACTCTTGATTTTTAAAGTTTTTTTGGGGGGAGGGGTACTGGGGATTGAACCCAGGGGCACTCCACCACTTAGGCACATTCCCAGCCCTATTTTGTGTTTTATTTAGAGACAGGGTCTCACTGAGTTACTTAGGGCCTCACTAAGTTGCTGAGGCTGGCTTTGAACTCGAGATTCTCCTGCCTCAGCCTCCCAAGTACTGGGATTACAGGGGTTCACCACTGCACCGGCTATTTTTAAAGTTTTTTAAAAAATGTTTCTTGAAATGTTGATAGACCTTTCTTTTATTCATTTATTTATATGTGGTACTGACAGTCAAACCCAGTGCCTCTCACATGCTAGGCAAGTGCTCTGCCACTGAGTGACAATTGCAGCCCATGATCTCTGCACTCTTACTGCCACCAGCTGGACAAAGTCAAAGCCACTTGATCTCCCAATGCTTATTATTGTTTCAGAGTTCATGAGAATGTGTTTCAGAGAATACAGAAAAATATATCTAAAGTAGGGGGTAGTGATAGCTGATAAAGTGTATTTATTAATCACTAAAGGCCACTGGAATTAAAATGATGTTACTGAGATGTAAAAGAAGTTTCAGTGCCTAAAATAAAACTTTATTTCCCAACAGCATCCAAACCCCAGAGTATATTCAAACATTTGAACAGTTGGATGTTGGAGCACCCCGGTGCAGAAGAGAAGCGTTTCTGACTGACCCAAAGCAAAATCAAGGGTGCAGAGTTTCTTTTATCCTTCCCTGCCTAAATGGCACGTTCAAATCACACCTCTGCACACCCACCAAGCAAAGATCTTCCCTTTCCTTCTTCACACTGGTGGTTGGTGTGCTGCAGCAACCAACAGCAGGGTCTCCTTTGTGAATGGAGAAGGGAAAAGGCTGTCTGCCTTCCCACTTTCTTCCCTTGCCTCCATTGTCATGTTGTCTGTGGTCTGTAGTCTACAGGCCACTGTGCACAGTGGTCCCTGCTGAGTGGGCTTCACCTGAGGGCTGGGTAAGCCTGCATTCTCAGGCTCCTCACGCACCTACCGAATCACAAACTCCTGTTGAAGCATGATCAGGAGAATCTGTTTGGCATCAGAGTTTGAGGAGCACCCTGCAAGTTGGGTCCTGGCAGTTAGGGAAGAATTTTACAATGTTGAGAAGCCTGGGGCCCCTGGCTCTCTACCTTGGAAGCAGATGACATCCTCACTGCTCAGCTCAGAATGATGATTGTACAAGCCTAAGTGCAGCCCCCTGCTCAGCAGCTGCCCAGCTGCACTGAGCTGACGCCAGAGTTACCTCCTGGAAGCACTGGCTTCTCAGGTGACTGTGCCTGAGGTTACAAGAGGCCACCATGTTCACAGTTTCAGAGGCGCTGGGAGACCGGGACCACATCTAAGGCCCAGAAAAGCTCATTCCCAGGCACAAATGTAGTCAGGGAAATCTGTGGTCTCATCACAGGTTTCACTGGGACCCCCTTCCTTCTCTACCTGTCTGCCTTGTATCTTCTTTCTCAGTGTGAGAGCAGTTACCTTTTTGTGACTGGGAATGATTGTGGTACCACTTGTCCTATATATATATATGTATATATATGCTGGTTTCTACTGATGGCCAGTGGAGCTGGACATTGACCCCCACTGTGCTCTCCTCCTCTGCCTCTCTACAACAGCCTTGGGATTCTCCAGTCTGAACTCTGACACCTTCCCTGACTCAGCTGCAAGTCTAGGGCCAAACCCAGCTTGGCAGTCCTGAGGTCTTGACTGTAGCTTTAAGATCCTGCTTCCTGTTTCAGCCCTTCTTTGAGGAACTGGCTCAAGATCACTTTCACATCTAGTTTCTTGTAAACAACATTGGATCTGGCTAACAAGAAAAGTTAGGGTTCTCATTCTGACAAAAATCTCTTTTGTGTAGATTCCTCCGTGCCTCCTGGGTGGCACTTTAACACATATCTAAGACCTTATTATAGTAAGGAGTTTACAAAGTGATTGCCTATATAGGATAGTGACAAAGTGGCACAAGATGGGCTCCATTTGCTGTGGAGAAAAGAATTCCTGGGAAGAGCGTGCTAGGACCCCAGATGAGGTTGTATAATTCCTTGGTCTAGTGAACAAGGGGAGCAGTATGTCTTCTCTGCTTAGCATTCTGGGCAGCAGAGAGGCCTCCCCAACCTCAAAGCTGCAGGTCCCTTACAGAGTGGGAAATCACAGGAGCTAGACGGAGAGGGACTGGGAGTGGAGAGCTTAGGGTGGTCTCAGTTCACAACTTCCTCCTTGTTCTGTTTTTCCCTAATGGAGAGTGGTTATGGGTAGTGTTTTGTCACCTTCTTTGTAAAATTCGGACATCCCCACATTTCATTCTTTTCCCCAGCACCTGGACATTTGGAGCCACAGGTCTCTGCTGGGCACAGCACTCTTTCCTTTCTCATCCTCTTGTGAATGAGGCATTCATTCATAATGCACTGCAGTGAGGTCTATCTCTTCATTCAATCAATTTGATTCTGTGCAACTTCTTCTTAATCTCTGAACTGTGGTTTCCTCTTAATAAAATTAAACAACATGATTAAAGCCATTTCCCTTACTCTCCACCTTTGGAATGAATTTTGTGCAGTTGAAGTCTGGAGAGGAAGTAGTAGAGGTTGACCTGTGACCTGAGGAAGAGCACAGGCCATGTATGAGATCATTAAAATCACAGAAATTCAAACTTAAAGTGAGATATAATGTTGATTAATATCATGGTACATACCACACATCTGCCTGTTTTCCAGTGTAGGTAGGTAGGTGGAGAGCTGTGTCTTATTCTCAAACACTGTTGGCATTAGTGAATTAGACAAGATCACTTGAAAGCAAATATGGGAGCTGAGGATATGGCTCAGGGGTTGAGCATTAACCTGGTGGTTTGTGGGCTCTGGTTTTCATCCCCAGTTGCATAAAATGCAAGATGTTGAGAGCTGAGGGGAGACAAACCCAAAGAGGAAATATGAATTAAGCATTTCAGGGTCAATACATCATGTATTTGAGTGTGAAAGTTTTTAAATCTGAAATTCCACTTCAGTAAGGATGAAATTCTATTTCCAAAAGAGGTGGACCTATAATTATCAATTCTCGTGTCTAAAGGTATGCATACCAATGACTTTATCCCTCATAGTCCCTGACTTCTTTCTGGTCTAGTTCTTAAAAGCAGAAAGTTTAGCAAAAAGAGCTGGGCTATGTGGCCCACACCTGTAATCCTAGGGACTTGGGATGCTAAGGAAGAAGGATGGCAAGTTCAAGACCAGCCTCAACAACTCAGGGAAGACCTAAGAACTTTGCCAGACTTCTTATCAAAATAAAAATAAAAGAGCTGTGTGTGGTGGGACATGCCTGTATTGCCAGTGACTCAGGAGTCTGAGGCAGGAAGAAGGTGAGCTCAAAGCCAGTCTCAGAAATTAAGCTAGACCCTTGATGACTTAGTGAGACCCTGTCTCCAAATAACACATAAAAAGGGCTGGGATAATGGCTCAGTGGTTAAGCACCCTGGGTTCAATTCCTACTATGAAAAATGAATAAATAAATTGCCTAGATTGTGGATCAGAGTTTAATCTCCCCTGGATTAAATGCTAGGTGCTTTTTCCAAAAGTAAAAAGTTGAGAAATAAGAAGGTGGACAATAGGCAAGCCCACCTTACCCAAACACCAGAAAGCAAAGTCTCTACAAGGGGAAACATCTGAAGGTAGGATCCCAGAGAAAACTCGCCCCATGACTAAGGCTGCCCTTGTCTCTGACCAGCGGAAGCCCTCTTCCCTGCTGATGAATCTATTTTTCCATTTCCTTGGTAGCTCTTTTTATATGCAAGCATGATTTCCATGCTACAATCTTGCCTCAAGATAGATCTCAATTTGCTTTTTGTAGATAAATGAAGGGGGAGATTTTTTTGCTATAAAATCCAACAACACTGATTTTACATAATGTCTGGTGATAATTTGTGAAATGTAAAAATAATCTTTCAGCTTTTCCATATTTGAAACCACTCTATTTCTAGTCTTCAGATAATAATTAGCAGACTATGTACCTGCTCCTGTCAGTTGTGAGCTGCTACCCCCAAGGGCCAGGCCTGGGGCTGGGGGCAGGGAGGGACCCTCCAGGAGTCCCAGGGCTGCAAATGGGACTGGAACTGGAGCTCTGGGTGAAGCTGGCACAAGGGCTTAGGGGTGCTGCCCCCACTCAACCTCACCTGGCTCTGACCCCTCAGTGTTGCCTCCAACCCATCCATAGCAAGAGCTGTGTCTCCACAGAACAAGGTCCCTTCCTACTCCCAGTGCTTCCTCTGAGCCATTCATTGAGAGCAGTGGTGGCCTCCTGCACAGGATCACAGAAAAGGTGGATGCACTGGGAATAGTGGTCAGAGTTTCTGTAGAAGGAAAAGAAGCCTGTTCAGAAGGTTTGTGTCACAACAAGATTATTAATTTCCCATTGTTTTGGAATTCCTCACTATGAAAAGGACATGAAAAAGATAAAAGAAGAGAAGGCTTGCAAAGCCTTGGAGGTGGTGAAAGGGACAATGTGTCTGAACCAGAAAAAAAAAGAAACAGGAAGCAAAACCTATGCAAAGAATGACTTTGCTAAAGCTAAGACAGAACAGGATGG
Source organism: Glaucomys volans (assembly GCA_020662805.1). Lineage (NCBI taxonomy): Eukaryota > Metazoa > Chordata > Mammalia > Rodentia > Sciuridae > Glaucomys > Glaucomys volans. Next base: position 28,981 of record JAJEJO010053125.1, on the reverse strand, counting down.
TGGATCCAAATGCTGCACTTTAAAACCAGGGAAGATCAACTGATTTTGAACAGGGTAAACCATATTTTAAAGAACAGTGGGAAAATTCAGTAATCCTACCATTATTTTAAAATGTCTCTTTGTTTTTTATACCTGGAAAGTGTTAATTCCTTTTCTTAACAAAGTCATTATCATCAAAGTGTTCAATTTTCATGAATTCTAAAATGTGAATTATTTATTTATTTATTTTCTTTTTTTAATTTAATTTAATTTATTTTTTATTTTTTTAAATTTACTTATTGATTCATTGAACACAAATGGAGTACAGCTATTGTTTCACTGGTTGTACACAAAGTAGAGTCACACCATCTGTGCATTCATGCATGTACACAGGGCAATGGTATCTGTCACGCACTCTGTTATTATTCTTACCCCCCCACCCCTAAAATGTGAATTATCCTGAGTGCATTCAGGGAGTTTGATGATGGTGCATGAGCTGTCCAGTGCCTCCCTTTTTGTTGGCACTTCCTTAGAAAGCCTGGAATGGAGCAGGTGATTATTTAGATTGACACCCCCCCACCCCTGCAAAAGGCTATGTAGTCATTTTAGAGGAGGTTCACTATCAACGTGTTCATGGAAAACTCTGAGAATGTTAGAGAAATTGTTCCCAGTAAAAGCTGGAGCAAAGAAGAAAGGATGAAGTGTTACTAATGGAAATACTTAAATGTAGGTAGAATTTCACATTTAGTTAAAATTAAATTATTGGGTATTATTGCCTATAATGCCTACAATTATAGGCATGCCAGCATGCCTACAATTCCAACAACTCAGGAGCCTGAGACAAAAAAATTGCAAATTCAAGGCCAGCTTCAGCAACTTGGGAAGACCAGTCTCAAAATAAAAAATGAAACGGGCTGGGATTATAACTCAGTGGTGAAGGTCTCTGCATTCAATTGCCAGTACTAGGGCAGAAAAATGAGATTCCTTTCCATTTTTATTGTGGATAACAAAAACTTAAATTTCCAAAAAGTGAAGTGGTATAAAGTTATGTATTTGAATATGTATATACGCATGTAGTGTTTTTAAATTATATGTCTAATATATATTTAAATATGCATTGGAAAAAACGTTCTTATGCCTATATATCTTATCAAATTAGAAGGTGTACAAATATTTATACCTTAAACAGGAGATTGTAGTTGAATTGAAAATGAGACTGTGAACTCAAGTCTTCTAGTGTTTTTATTCCATTCATATGTGATTGTCTGTTTTACCAATTTTTGTTTTGTTTTGAGGGAGGATTTACGTGCTTATATTTTAAGAGAGAAAGGAACAGATTCATTTAAATTCTAAGTACAAATACAGATCATCATTTTATTCTTGTACAGGGAGATGGAATAAGCAGGCCCAGTACAAAATTAAGTAAACTGGTTGGCATATCATCTTGAATCCTTGCTAAATGCTGAAGTCAAATATTGCAGTCTGAAGGAAAAGAGAAAATAGTTAGCCAGGGTCTCATGCCCAGTTTTGCAGGATGGATCTGCTCCATGCTGGCACACAGGGCAAGATGAACATTGCTAATGTGAATGTTTGAAAGTGTTGTTTAGGAATGAAGCATGTTCAAAGAGAGGGAGGTATTAGCTTACATATCTTTCTCTTCTCCAGAAATAAAGTAGTTGAGGGCTTGGATTTATTAAAGACCTTGAAAGGCAACAGGTACATGTAAGGAGGTTTTGTTTAATCTAGGTGATCCTGTACCCTTGGGACTGAGAGTTACTTGTGTTTGAGGTACTTCATTGGTTCTCCCTCACTGACATCTAAACAATGCACTCACAGCCCAAGCTAACTGCCTCTGCCTCCTTCATTAGAAAACAGCTGCCACGGGGATTTACACTATTCCAGGGGATGGTCTAGCCACCAGAAATGATCAGATATGCAGCATCTCAAAACAGGACAGTTTTTGAACCTGTGCCTGCCTCAGCCTTAGGAGCTGATCTTGAGAGGCTCTGTTCCATGTCCCAGCTGTAAGAGTCCATGTTGTTCCACTGACCCCTGTAACTTGCCACTATTTGCTGCCTTGTCCACAACTTACAATCCTCTGCCTCTTCTGATGTCCATCGTTTGTTTCCTTCCTTACTTCATCCATTCTTTCCTTCCTTTCTTCATTTTTTCTTTCTCCTTCTTTCCCTTTTACTTTTTGTTATGACTGTCTTCTTTTTTTTTTTTTTCTTTTTTCTTTTTGTTTTTGATCCAGGGATTGAACCCAGGAGCACTCGGCCACTGAGCCACATCCCCAGCCCTATTTTGTATTTTATTTAGAGACAGGGTCTCTGTGAGTTGCTTGGAGCCTGGCTAAGTTGCTGAGGCTGGCTTTAAACTCGGGGTCCTCCTGCCTCAGCCTCCTGAGTCGCTGGGATAACAGGCATGCACCTCCCCACCTGGCTTGTCTTTCTTCTTTATTCCCTTATTCTCATTATTATCCCTACCTATCTCACCCCTCCCCCAACTCATACATAAACCTGGTTCTCATCAGATGATCAGAGTCATCCTGAAGATTAGGTGGGTTTGCATTTATCTAGCCACAATGGGGAACAAGTATTGGGTATATTCTGCATCATCTCTTGACTTTAACTTGGTTTTCCCTCTCAAACATAAGCTCTGTAAAAGGGGGAAACAACTCTTCAATTCTCTATCTGATATATCAATCTTAGAATTTCACTCTTGGCAATTTACCACTCAGAGTACCCTAAATATTTGTATTAAACTGACTTGGTTTCATTGAAGGTAACTGTCTGGTCAAGGATAGCTATGCTTGCCTCCACTCCCATTTTTTGTGAACAGAATGCTTGAAGGGTCCACTAGCATGCAATTTCTCCAACCACCTGACATGAGCAGAAGCCAGGATCTTTCAGCAGAACACACATTGAAAACCATTAAAATCCATTCCTCATTTAGGTCATATTTATGATGATATAAATAATGATAACACATTAATCACAGTTTCTTTTTCTGCTTTGAGCTGTTTATCACTTCCTTATAAGTGAATTTACTCAGGGAAGTTTTCACACCTTATGTTGTTGTTTTCTTTCCAGATGAAAATATGAAGACTATAGATGTGAGCCCCCCTGCTGAATGTCACATGTATAGTGTTGATAGAATGGAACTGAAACTTGTGAAATTCTGGACCCTTGACAATGGTCCCTCTTTATCAGAGGTGTTCACCAAAATTCCCAAACTGCTTTAATGTTGATATTTATTAAAAACAGAAAAACAAAGATAAAAATCCAATAAAAAATGGAGTTCAGGTAAAAAGTGAACAATTATACCTGAACCTTCTATATCTGAAAATTCCATGAAACTCTCTCTCTTTCTCTCTCTCTCCTTGGAGACCAGCGTAGTCACAAGCAAACAGTAGGAAGGCATGTACAGATGACTAACCTCTCAGTCTCAGACAGAGCTACCATGAGAATCAAGGAACGGAGGCTTGCAAAATTACAATGGAGGCAAATGAGTCGTTTTTAGGTGGTGGCAGGGAGTTCCAGGAGTAACGACTGAGCTACATCCCCAGTCCTTTTTATGTTATATTTTGAGACAGAGTCTCACTAAGTTGTTTAGGGCCTCCCTCATTTGCTGAGGCTGGCTTTGAATTTCAAATCAACCTATCTCAGCCTCTTGAGTCCCTGGCATAACAGGCACACACTACCACACCCAGCCTAGGATAATTCTGTAAAGCAAGAAGCTTCCAAATCCCTCCTAGAGTCCATGACTGTGGGAGAAGCCCCTGGCACTTGGCTGGCAGCAGTGAATGCCTGGAATGTGTAAGGGAGACCTGCATTCATGCATGCCTGACAGGAAAACCTGCAAGAAGGAGCTTTCCACTGCAGCATGTCAGTGGAGCTGACCACTTCCCCATAATTAGCATACCTGTTGCCAGGGTATCCTTAGGGGGTCCAGATTGGACCCCGAGTACAGACACAGGTAGACATTAATGGAAACGTAATTGGACGAGGTAGAATCCTTGCTTTGTATACCTGGATGTTACCTGATTGGGCACAGTTCTAAACCCTGATTAGCATGAGTGTAAACAAGTAATAAACTAACTATCTACTCAAGGACGAAACATTCCCTAAATAAACGAACTAACAAAAAGCTTGCAACTCTCTTGTTTATTCACCAGTTCCCGGTGCCTGGCATTGGCACTGCGGTCGTTACCCCCGCGACTGAGTGAAGCTGAGGTGAAAGAACTCCATTACATGACCCTTTATGTATAGTTTCCCACATTAATTTCTTTGGTTAATTTTTGACCATGTTCTTCTTCTTTTTTTTTTTCAATTTATTGTGTACAATTGGCTCACATTATGAAAGCAGATGAGTACCCTCATCTGTCCCCTGCAACCTGTAGACACAGGAGAGGCAGTGGGGTAGTTCCCTCAAACTCAAAGGCCTAAGGACCAGGAGACCCTTAATTTGCTGTTTGTGTGTTTGTTTTAATTTTTACAGACTTCATTTTGATTTATTGTACACATATGATAGTAACCATAGAAATGAAAATTTGACCATGTTCTTGATGAACCAAACCATGGCCTCCCACAAAGCTCTTCACCTGAACTCACCAGCCCTAATTTCTTCTGATCTTCTCTCTCCTTTGGTGTGTGTTTTCTGAGGGGATCCTGGGATGTTTATTTGTTGTACCAGGGATTGAACACAGAGTGCTTAACCCCTGAGCCTCATCCTCAGCATGTTGGTTTTTCTGTTTGTTTTTGTTTTTATTTTGCTTTTTTTCAGATGGTGTCTCCTAAATTGCTTAGGGCCTAGGGAGGTTACTGAGAATGACTTTGAACTTGCAATCCTATGTCCTCAGTCTCCCCTGTGGCAATCTCTCTCCCTCCCACTCCCTTTTCTCTCTCTCTCTCTTCTTGGAGACCAGGCTAGTCAGGTGTGAACCAATTCAACCAGGGTGGGGATCCTGGGATTTTTACAAAGTCCTTTTAATCCTATGAATCAACAAAATCAATTCAACTGAGTATTCACAGGCAATGACTGGATTTGCTCTTAACATTGCCAGATCCTGCCTCCTGAAGGAATGTGCTCCTGAGATCCTATCTCCACTCAATTACACATCCTGTGCTTCAGGGCAAGAGGAGCCCAGGAGAGTGGAAATTCTCAGGGAAGGGTCTCTGAAGACCTTTCCTCTTCTGAGAGGCTGCAGCTATGGTGAAGCATTTGCCCTGCTATGTGAGGGAGGCCTGGGATTGTGGAGAAGAGGCTTCAGGGCCCCAGGTGCTGCTAGTCCTGAAGAAAGCAGATTCTGGGCCCTGGCCCCTGCCTTTTTATGCCAGGCTGGACCTTCTTTCTTGGGATCCCCAGGACTCCAACCCTGAAATTCTTTTTAGACCCTGTGGGTTTCTCAGTCCGACTGCCCACTCCATGGTCCCGGATTGCACAACACCTTGAGAAAAGGCACAGAGCCTCCTGCCTCCCCAGGAACCAAGTGCCAGACCCAAGAGGAGCCCCAGGTGGCACCAGCAAAGGCAGCTGCCTCTGAGAAACCTGGCCAACCAGCATCCAGGCTGCCTGCTTGGACTGAAGAATGCCAGGATTGCCCAGGCTCTTTGCAGAGGCGCTCTCTGCTGGGGCCAAGAGCCACCACCTGAGCTCCACAGAATGCAGCCTGAGGTAACCACCAACTGCTACTGACTTTAGACTTCAAGGCTCTGGACTCTTTGCTTCCTCCCTTGGCTGGAGGGCCCTGAGTTCTGTGCCAACACCCTGCAGTGGACGATCCTTTTAAAGAAAGAATGTTACAAAAACGTCTCTAAGGTTAGTAACCATGTGAGAAGTTTATGCCTTCTGACAGTATTTATGAAATTTTCATTTCCTTGTATAATAAAACTGTAGCAAAAATGTTTTTCACTTGTGGGTGTGTTTTCGAGTTTGGTAAAGGATGGGCAGGTTGGCTGCATGGCAGCTTTGGTTTCTAGCCGGTGTCCTTTTTTGACTGGAGATGGGACTGGTGGTGGAGTTGCCTTTGCAGAGGGGGCAGACAGGGCTCTCGCTTGCCTGTTACTCCTGCTGGGTATAAATGTTGGTAAATATTAACCACAAGTATTCTTAAACTCACTCTGTGTAGATCATTTTTCTGGGGGCAAACATTCACAGATGAATCCCAGAGCTGTCTGATCCTTTGGACCCTTGCTCCAATTCCTACAATGAATTCCAAAAGTCTGATTTTTACACCTTTGATAGAACATAGGAGATATTTTACTTTCTCAGAGTCAAAAAGAATTTTTCCGGGAAAGGCAAAACATGCAAACAACGTATATTGCCAGAGGAACTGATGACCCAGTTGTGTGTCAAAGCTGTTGATGTGCCCTTGTGGAAGTACTTCAATTTTCTGCTTTCTTTTTCTTTTGATTTATTTTTTAAAGTTGAACAGTAGAAATACATTCAGTAAGAACTAGTAACAAAGGACAGTTCCTAATTTTATACTTTATCTCACTCTCAACTTTTTCAGCATTGATTGCAAAACACTAAAACTATTGATAGAGATATGAAATACTGGTAGAATTGAAATATTCCATGAATTCACACACTGACAGTTCTCTATAAACCCTCTTCCAAATAATCACTAGTAGAATAGCAGTAGAGTTCTATAATTCTTTTTCCCTCATTACTTGTCTAAATGCTTCCTAGAAGTCACTGATGAAGCTATTATGGCCAGAGAATTCACTTATCAGGATTCACGCCCCTCCAGTGTTAGACACTGAACCCAGGGAGGGCCTCCTACATGTGCTCTGTACCACTGAGTTACACCCCCACCCTCACCTTCTTGGGATTACTGATTTAATTTCAGAGTTGTAGATCTGCTCTGGTTTTCTTGTTGATTCAGTCTTGGTAGTCTTTGTTAATAGCATTCATAGGTATAAACTGGTCCTATAAAGGTTAGGTTGAATTGTCAAGTTGATTGGATTAAGAGATCGAGAGGCTTCTGGGTGTGGCAATGAGAGTGTGTCCAGGAAATGATTAGCATGTGGGATCAAGAACTCAAGTGGAGTCCCTCCCTAAGCATGACCACCACCATCCAATGGGATAGTGGCTTGAATGGAATAAAATTTGGAAGGAGGAAAAAGCAGCAGCAGGGGTAAGCTTGATTCTTCTTGAATGGATTCTAGATTGCTGCTGGGATCACCTGAGGATATCAGTCTCTCACTTCTTCACTCTTCCAAAGTGCACTCTAACACTGATTCTCCAGGCAGTGTCCAGAAACCTTTGATGCCGAACTAGGGCATCACTGTTGATCCCTCTTCTTCTGGGGCTTCAGTCTCTTGGACTGCACAGTCAGTACTTGCAGCTCTCCAGCCTGCAGACAGCCACTGTGGACTATCCAGCCTCTGGATTGGTAAGACAATCTAATGCATTCCCTTTTTATAATCATACTTCCTCTTGATTCTGTTCCTGTAGGGAACCCTGACTAATACACCTCTCTTGTTACACTGCTCCTGCTTCATTCCATAAATTATGGTACAGTGTGTTTCATCATTATTCGTTTCTATGTATTTTCTATTTCCCTTTGTTCTTTTTTGATCAGTAAATTGTTTAAAATGTTTTTGCTTCCTACAAATTTGTGAATTTCACTTTTTTTCTTATTATTGATTCCTAGCTTCATCTCATTGTGTGTGTAGAGGACACTGACAGCCATCTTTAAAATATTTTTTAAAAACCTCCCCTGAGTCCCATGAATGCATTTCATGAGGATTGTGGCCTAATCTACTCCCAAGAGACCCAAGTGCTCCTCTTAACACATTGGGGATTAGTTTTCCAAGATATGAATTGGAGGGCTGGGGATATAGCTCAGTTGGTAGAGTGTTTGCCTCACAAGCACAAGGCCCTGGGTTCAATCCCCAACACCACAAAAAAAAAAAGATATGGAGTGGGGTGTGAGGGGATTGATCAATCAGATTATAGCTCCAGATCTGAAACCCAAAACTCACTTCCTATTGTTCAAATTGGTTTTTGAAAGTATTTCTAGTCACACGTACTCTACCAGTCAGACAGAGTTCAAAGAGGAAGAGTATCAACCAAACCATGCTGTGAGAATCTAGGAATTTTGCTGCTATCCCCTGCTAAAGTCAGAAGAAAAATTTCTACATTTTAGTGACTTATATGGAGTCAGAGTGCCTTCCAAGGACAGAGACTAAGGGCTTATTGGTTTTGTTGTTGTTGTTAATCTCATTAATTGAATTTTGTGATGCAATCTCCTTTTAAGATTAAAACCAAAACTACCCAGGCTCCCAGTGTGTTGTTAGAAACTCCCAGTAGGTCAAAGGAATATTAAAATGCAATAGCTGCTGGCTGTTAAGACCAACTAGGAGAGTGGTACCTGGAGTGAGTCTGAAGACACCATGGAGCAGCCTGTTCCCTGCTCTGTGCCATGGGCCTGGAATTCCGCAGACCAGGAGCCAGGGACCCAGAGGCCTCCAACACTGCCCTCCATATATCCAGGGCCCTGGCCCTTCTATATCCTTCCGGATGATGTCTCCTATGATATCCAAGAGTTCAACCTGCGTTGTACTCCCCAAGTGCGTATTTGCTGGAATTGGTCAGGAAAAGGTGACTTTCGCAGAGCACACAGCACCTTACACCAGGACACAGTGCCTTCTGTCCTGGACCGCATGTCAGTGACCCATAAGAAGCCTCAGGCTCCCCCAGAAAAGTCAGGGGTCTGGAAGCTGCCCCTCCATTGCCCACAAGGTGGGGCTCCCTTAGCCTGTTCCCAGTACATCAGGGAGGGATATCTGCAGCCCAAGACCTCTAAGGGTGGTGACCCTTGTAAGAGTTGTCCTCCCCCTGCCCCTGCCCACCGCTTTGGGACCAGACAAGGCTGCTGGGAGTAGACTCGGGGCATTCTGCACAGGAGTCCCCAAGGCTCCCTGAGTCTGCGACCTCAGGAGCTCTGAGATTTCCACTATAACCTTGGTTGGACCAGTGTTTGGAACAGACCATGCTAACAGTAATGCTTATATGTATACTAGTACACCATGAAAGTTTCACTTCAGAACTTTTGTGCATTTTTGTTTTATCATTAAAATCATGGCAAAATGAGAACTTCCTCGGTGTAGTGTGCTCCTGTTGGGGGATGTTGTGGAAAGAGGAGACTCAGGCCTGGGGGTGGGGGTGACAGACCAGGTCAGAGTCTAAGTGGTTCAAGTCTGGATCTAAGAGGGCTGTCCTTCATTGTCCTTGCTTTGCTTCTTGGCAGGGTGGCTTGGTGGCTTCAGCCAGGTTCAGGTGAGTCACCAGGGCACTGGTGTAGTGGGTGTTTTTCATGTGGTGTGGCTGCAGGATGACACACATCAGTCTTGAGATCCCAGCTTGAGAAATGCTCTTACTGTGTCACCATGTCATGTTACCTCCAAGGTTATGTCAGGGGTGCTCCTGTCACAAGTCAGTGGACTAACTGCCACCTCTGCCTGTCTTCCTTTCAAACCCACCTACAACCTTCTGCTTCTTGAAGCTCAGAGCCTGCCAAGGCAGTTAGGATTCAGAGTCAAAAGGCCAGAGAAGAAGATGGAGTCCAGCCAGGAGAGGGCAGGGAAACCTCCCAGTCTGGCTCACTGCTGCCAGCACACTTGACTGCACTCCCTGTGAGGCCTTTCAACCCACCCCTGCAGCTGGACCTCCAAACTCTGGGCCTAGGTATCACCCCATTGGCATAGATCCCTCAGAACACTCCACCCAGAGCATCAAGCCACCAGGAATGTGCCCTAGGGTGGCCTTCCTGGAGACCCTTCAGGTTTAAGAAGAAGTAACAATCACTTATAATAGCCAAAGTAGGGAGTATTTGGTCATTTTTGTGCTTAGGACAATATTCAGGATATTGTCTGTATTCACAAGTGATTATAGAGTTACCTTGTATTCATGTTGAGTCATCATTGGTATCAAGGGGCCTTGCATGATGTTGATGTCCTGTGAAATTGCATGCATTCAGGAGCAAAGCACCAAGGACTAACTCCTTGCCACAGATGTGAGCATAGTAGAGTAGTGCCCTGCTCATGGATCTCAGGGGTGCTTTTCTCCTTCTCAGGTGGTCTGCCATTATGTTTCCTAAGTTAAGCCTTTGTGTACACATTAGAGCATGAATTCCTTTTGTGTCTGAAGTAGTAAAAATAACATGCTGTGGTTGGTGGAAAAAAATGTAGTGTCTTTTCAATGAACCACGAGCCTGTGAGGGCTTTCAAACTAAAGAAAGGCTCACAGCTTCATGGGTCACGCAGAAAACTGAAAGTAGAAAGATGAGGTCAGGGGAGTGAAATAAAATTGACAAATGTGGAACAGAGCTCATTGCTTCAGGTCCCTAGAGTGAAAATGGAGGAAAATAAATTAATTGCAATGATTATATGGCAACTGTTCTGCTATGATAGAAAGTACTAGGGTCTTCTAATATATAACTGGGAAGAAAGTGGCTTCAATAAGTTGCATATTTATAGCATCTGGTTGACTAAGAAGGAAAGTGAGGGATGACCTTTATTTCCATCAGAAATTTTACTCCCTGTAGTGCATAAGAGAATAAAGGAGCTTAGTTTGTGTCAACATATGAGATGGGAGTTTAAGTCCTAAATTTTTAAGTCCAGGTGTCAAAGTTTAATTCCCTGGATTATGATTTACATTTGTATTTGTACTTGCTATTGGACTCCTAGATTGAAATTTCACCCTAACCTCTTTCCATGTAGCCTTAGCTTAGTATTCTTCCTTCATCTCAAAGGGCTTCCTTCCTTCTTTCCTTCCTTCCTTCCTTCCATGTTGCCTTCCTTCTGTTGTTTCAGATGCTGCACACAACTTTGTCAGATTCCAAGCTCCAGGATTAGTTCTGTGATTTCTACTGGCAATACAGCTCCAGACACTAGCTTCCTCCTGGATCTTGAGGTAGTTTGTTCTTCCTGAATCTTTTCTGCCACATTTGCTCCTGGTAATCTGGGGCTGTATTCAGTGATTTCCTCACCCCACCAAGGTTTTATGCAATTCTAACTTCTGATTGATTCTGGCTTTACAACTACATGAGTGTTTCTCCTAGCGTAGGAAAGTAATGATGCTTGAGGACAGTGTGAACCTGGAATCTGGAAAGGAGAGTTCAGATTACAGTGGGTAGCCAGAGTTCTTAACTGCTATGGCCCAAGTGGAACTCTAAAGAGATGTTGTTAGGAGGTCAAAATTTTGAAATCTTAATTGAAGATTCAGCAAGTGAACAGATTGGGATGAGTAGTAGAGGAGAAAAATTTGTATGTGAATGAAATAAATAGGAAACAAAGTACATAAAAATGGACACTTAATGCCTTTGAGATTACTAATTATTGATAATTAGATATTATCAAAGTCATTTACCCAAAATGAAGGAGGAAAGTGCTGAAAATTATGTAATTCTTTTCAAATTCCCACATACACATACATAATACTAAAAGCTTCTTCAGTAGGAAAGATAAACCTAGGCTCACTAACTTTAGATACAAGGAAACTAAAAGAAAAGAGTACATGTTCAAATGGCATATTAGAAAGTGTTAAGAACTTTCATTACAGTGTCCAACGACATAGTTCAGCAGAGAAGCCCTTACTTAGCATGTACGAGTCCCTGGATTTGATTCCTATTCTATAGAACAGAAGAAGGAATTCTTGTTATAACTCATGATCTTAAAATGTTGGCCAAACCAAGATTCCTCAATACTGGTGGTTTGAATACATTTGGTAGGATCCCTGAACATGTGACATATCCATGTGTACTAACAACTGTATATACTGTTTAGACAAAGGAATTCCACTTTCAGGAATTTATTCCACAGATTCATTCTCAAAAACAAGAAACTCTCTTAAAGAAAATATAGTGTTCTCTCATAGTACAAGATATAAATGATCTCCTCAGTTAGAAAAAAGGCAACTCTTGGAAACCAAAAGGGAATAGATTTTATAGAGGTTCTAGAGCATATGAAATGTCCTTATAATTCCCCTTCTAAGAGGTAGAGAGCATGATGTATTTTACATGTCTGTACATGCTTATGGTTGTAAAATGTAGCTCCCATTGAAGTAGAATCATGTAGATTTTAAATCTCTAAACAAAGAAAATAATGCTACACAATTTTATGGATTTGGGGTAGGATATTTATTCAGAGAAATTTTTTATAAGATCAGTTCTCTCTTAGTCTCATGTTTTCCACTTTCATTCCTTTTATCTGTCCTCCTGGAAATTATTCTTGTGAAATGGAATATAAGTAATGAATTTTTAACAAGAAATTTGTGGAGTCACAGAAATCTCAAAAATAGAGTGGGATTATTGTTTGCAAAATGGATTCAAATAATATCAAAGATGATTAAATTAAGAAGTTTATTAAATTATGAAATGGATGCAAAAGACATTGAAGATTATTAAAACTTTTAAAGAATACATAGATTAGTTAAGACAAGTAAAGGTGTCAGAGTACAGTTCAGTAGTTCAGTGGAGGTCAAGTGAGGAGACACCTCCTTTTCTTCTGGGCACATTCAACAGCTCAAGACCAAAGCACTTGACCTCCGCTTGGGCTCCTTGTCAAAGGCTGAGCTTTCCTCATTCCTGCACTAAACCCCAATGGATACATTAAATTACAATATTGCATACTTCCACTATACTTTTAAGTCAATATATTACTTTTATATATCAGATATTACATTATGCATGAGAGTTATTTTTTTCTCCTCCAGTTTTAAAAGAATACAAAACAATTTTGTAGGCCCCTAAGTATTTTTACTTTGCCTTGTGGATGGGTCAGCCTTGCCTGGTATCCTAGTGATTCCTGATAGCAGCAGCTGGAACTCCATCTCTAGAGGGGCCAAATTATGAACCCACTCCAAAGTTGAATTTGCTTGGCTTGACTGCTTAGTTAAGATTCAACTTTATTTTTCAGCCTCAAAGTCATCATTTATTGATTTATATACACCCATCACATGATTAAGGTGCTTTACAATACAGTAAACGTCACAACAGAACTCATACACTTAAGTACAATCAACAAATTACATAACTAAAAAGACAAACAAAAAAACCCTGGAATGAAGCAATATTATGTCAAATTTAAAAATGCTGAGAGGTGACAGTACAGAATTCCATTCCATTAACCAGAGACGGGATGGGCAAAGAAACACAGGCATCACAACCTGAGGTGGGCAGATTGCAAAGGGTGTATGAACATAAATAAAATTTCACAATGAAGGCCATTACAGATACGAAGAGGTTCTTTTCTTCAGGGTGGTAAGAGGAGGTGGGTTGTCCTGTGTGTGCTGTCCTGTGTGTGCTGGAGCTCCCAGAAGGGGAATCTGGGAATCTGGTTTTCTGGTTAGGAGGAATTATCCTTCAGGAATCTGGTCTGTGAAAAGGGTCAGAGGTCTCCCCCTTGGTAACAACCTGGATTCCTCTTACCAGTGATATTTCCTGGCACATAACAGTTGGCTGAGGAAGTGACAAGGCTGCAGAAAACAGTTTTAAAAGTCAAAACACAAGTGATGAATAAATCAGGAAAGGGTTCTCTGGACTATCTGGCATCTGATACAGCTGTGGAATTTGGAAACCAAAGTGATAACTCCTCCTCTGGTAGAAGCTTATTTAAAACCCTGTGTGTTACTTCACCTGAAAGAAGCAAAGAAACCCCATTAGAAAATTTGTTCATTCACCTGAAAGTGTTACAGATTCATCAAGTATTTTATCTACAGAATCGAAACCATTGACTTTAAAAGTTGTTTTGGAAAGATTTAAGAAATAGAAACATAGAAAGACAAAGTACAAGCCAAAATTAAGAACAACGGAAAGACCAGAAGGAAGAAGAAACACCAGAAGCTCACAAATAGATAAAAAACAAATTAAAAACAAAGGACCCAGGCTCCCATTTTGACAATCTGAAAATGAGAGAAAACCATTACCTTGGAGAACAATTTTAGCCTCTGAGCAAGCTGTTGCAAGAGGATTTTTTACATTAAAAACGTGAAGTATTAACAGCACCTTAAGGAATCTTTGAAACAAATGAATGTGGGTGAGGATATTGAAAAGGAAGATCTTGATAGTCATCGATAAAATATTTGGATGATGACGATCAATTTCTCCTATTGAAGAGACTGTAACAGATGAGGAGACAGAACAGCATGAACACGAATGTGATATCAAGTTGGTAGGGGATAGTTGTTTCATAGTAAGTTCTGACTTCCCGAAGAAGATGAACGTATATTTGGAACAAGAGAATAATAACACAGAAACTAATTTCTCTAGAAATCAAGATTTGAAGGCCAAAAATATTGGACAGAATACGGGTTGTCCTGAAAAGGGATGGACATGTAAAAATCAAGAAGGGAAGTGCTGCACAGAAACTGACTTTTCATAGGAAGAAATGACTAAAGAAGATTAATGTGAATAAATGTGTCAACCTGGTGATGAAATTCTAACTATGAACTTCCCAAAGAGAAAATATAAGCAACTTATGAACAAGTTTGTCAGATAAATGTAAAGAATAATATATGACACACACACACACACACAAACACACACACAAACCACTTTAAATTTTAAAATGCTGGAAAAAGCTGACATCTCAATTCCTAAATAATAAAATCCTGCTGTTTTTAAAAAGAAGATAAGATACAATGACATCCAAGTGATCACAGAACCAGTGGAATGACCTCACAAACATACTCCCTTATAATAACAAGAAAATCAACCGCATATGGATTTTACACTCAGAGAGTCCAGAAAGTCACTGAGATCATCCTTTCCATTATGAACACAGGCTAAATTCTATCAGCTTCTCAAAACTTGGGATAAATTTAGGAAAGAGCCAACAGTTCTATACCAGAAGGACTATGCAGATCTTGATGATTGGCACAAGGTTGGGGGTGGAGCACATCAATTTCCTACAGCAGAGAAGAAGCACCTCACACTAATGATGAGGGAGGCACTGGTGGGACAAAAGCCACCTAGTTCAGTGTCACCTGAGTGACTGAGATATCAAATGTAGAAGCACATAAATTCACATTGTCAGATGAACACTGGGAAAGACCCTGCTGACACCTCTGACAGAAGGAGTCCACCATCTATCAAGGACCATATTTCAGTTTGTAGCATGGTGAGGGCACACAGTGGCAACCAGTGTGAGGAAGACACTTACTGCTGCCTCTCCCACTACCCTACATCTAGAGTCCTAAAGAACCACCTGGTTATACCAAAGAAATTGCATTAAAGTGGCACTTAAAGTTTTGTTCAGAAACAGTTGTCCCTGAGTTACTAGGTCATTTGCTACTTATTGAGCAGTCAAATCCCAGGTTTTAATTCACCAGATTGCTAGTGGAATTATAGCCACGGAAGAGAAAACTCCAACTCCAAGAGCAACCCCATGTGGATAATTTCTGATTTAAGAGTAAAAGAGATTGCACTCCAAGGCCCTGGTAGGAGGGCAGGCTAGCTAGCACTTTGGGGCAACAATTTTTACAGAGTCTCTGGGAAAGAAAAGAACTCACAAAGGCCTTGAAGAAAAATGGGCTCCAATGAATCAATTTGATTTTCATGGTCACTGAACATTTATGGGTTTTTAATAATGTTTATGAGTTTCAACAGTGCTTGAGTGGAGAACAGACTGGGATTTATAAAAATTACTCTTCACTGGGACTATATCTTCAACCATTTTACCTCTCCTTTTTAAAAAAATGACATATTTGCTAGAGGTCTGGGTTTTTGATAGGAATCCTTTCTCTCTTCTGCCAAAGCATTTCTCCAAACCCCACAGAGCAGGGATGTACCAATTCTCACTGATCCTTGCAATCCTACACTCTGCCCCCTGTGGTACTGTCTCAAGTTCTATCACTTACATGCCAAAGAATACTTTTCACTCCTGACCTCACAATAAACAGAGAGGAGCCTAGGACTGTCTAACAGTGTACATACGCATTTCGCCAATTGCTGAAGTTTAGAAAATTATGTGATATGACCTATACTTATGCTCCAACATTAATCAAATCCAAGTGTGCTGTCAGTGACAGAATCTCTATGCCAAGCAGCAAAGCATTTACCTCTGAAATGCTTTTAGATTCACATAAGAATCCAGATAGAACCCAATACTTACACTGCCATGTCCATGTGATTTTCAATATTAAGTTTGTTTGCATAAGGAATCAACCTGAGATTTTTCTAAATTGCACTTCTCTGGCATTCAGTATTATAACCTTCATTCAATACAATAAAAGCCAACAACTTGACAATTATTGGAAAAAATTATATTTTGGAAGAACTCACTACATAAGGTGACAGAATTCCAAAATCAAATTACATGAAAATACACATTGCAATTTCTTTGTACAATAGGTGAGAAAAATCTCTAATATTGAAGAATAGAGACAACAAAATATGAAGGACTAAGGAGAAGGATATGATGGCAAATAGCATACTTAGTAGCAAACCAAGAATTAGAAAGCTTGTAGTTGTGCATGCTTTCTTTATCCAAAGTTAACATTAGTCAACTGAAGGACAAAAATAAAAGATCGTCAGAAGTTTGTATTATCAGGGGCAAATTTTAGAAAGTTGAATTTAGAATCAACTTTTTTTTAATGTTCTTGGGTGTAATGTCTAGGTTCAAGAGGCCTTAATAGCTAGAAAATTTTATTGCTACATCCAATCCAAGAGATGGGTGTACATAGAATACAAAAAGGACAAAGCCCCTGGAGATGACCACTCCTCTGAAGTCATCATTAACAATCAAGTAATTGCTTTTAAGTATTTCTGTATTTGATCAAAAGAATCTGGGAACTTTCTGACAGAAAGAAGAGATAAAAATGAAGTACAGTGTCAAGACAAAAATGATATACTGTTTAGTAAGGGAAAGGGTTTAATGAAGCTTCAATGGTTTCAAAGAAATTCAATGGAAACGTAATCTAAATTGCTTTTCATCTGACATGCTTTAAGGAGTCTTTTTAAACTGCAAAGAGAGACAATGAGGAGGGAAAGGAAACCTGCAAAAATCTTTTAGAATTTACATGATTCTTATTCTACTACAAGAAAGCATTATTTGGTACAAGATGTATTTGTGGATGAATATGAACAGTATATACATTATCCTGATCACATTGTGCTATGTGCTCATGTTTACAATTCTTCCTGTAGGTTAAAATAGTTCATTAGAATTCAAAATGCCTAATCATCTGTGAGTTGGCACTTGTTAGACTCTTATCAGCATTGATAGGTGGCATGTTTTACTGCAGCCCAGTTCCAGACGGTGTTTTGCCAACTTGTTACAACAGAAGTTCAGCAATAGGTGGGAGAGTGCAGATAAACCAGTGCCATGTACCTGAATTGATGACCCTGAAATAAGTGACCTTACTAGCTGCTGAATAAGTGTCACTCAAAAGCAGTCCTTGGCTTTTTCTTACACAGCGGGCAACTTTCCTTTTAATTTCTCCATTTCTGTCTTCCCTCCATTCTTTGGCAGCATCAGCCTTAGCAGGTGAATCTCCACCAGGGTCTGCCTGCATAGAAAGGACACTAATCATGAGGGTTTCCACAGTGTGGACAGGAAGCCAGCGTTCCTCTGGCTTAATCCCCCCTGTTCATGAGGAATAGAAATGCAAACATCACCATTTTTATCAACATTGGGGTGCCAGATTTCTGTAATGAAGTTCATTTTAGGAGGTCGGAGGGGATCATCTTTTGGGAAAGTGAGATGAGCCTTAAAAGCACCACTGAAGTGTGTCTGGAGGACCAATAATAAGGACATCCCATTGTAGAGATCATTGTCATCTAGTAAATCTGCTGAAAAGCCTCCCACTGGATTTTTGTTGAGTTCTGTCTTGGCAGTAGCAGAGCTGACTGCAGCTCTGTCATCCTCCCCGCCCAGGGCCAGGCTAGGGCCGGGGCTCCTGATAGGCTGGGGCTCTGGGGTTGGCTGGAGCTGGGTGTACTGACAGGGGACTTGAGACCTGATTGTGGAAGCCAAGGGCAGCAGGGCTGGTGCAGCGAGAGCTGTGTCTCCCTGCCAGGGCTGGGCCTGCTCCTGTCACAGCCTCACGCCCAGAAGGAGAGGGTACCTGGCGGCCAGGAGCGCACTGGGACTTCACTTGCCTACTTGCTTCCCTCCATCAAAACGCAGGTCGCCCCCACCAGCTAAGGTTCAACTCTGTGATGCAGTCTGCACTTCTCTGTACGTTCTTAGAGTACAGTGATAGTAAGTGCCCCTCCTTGGGTCATTCTGGGAAACATTGTGCCAATAAAACCCATGCTGGCTTCTTTCTATCAAACAAGTCACGCAGAGATTTCGTCATGAATCAGTGTCAATTCAAGATCATGAGACACTTGATTGTACCTCAGGAAAGCAATACCACATAAAAAATGAATGTGAGCATAATCTCTGAGGACAGCCATGTCCTAAAATTTTTTAAAAAGGGCAATTCATCTCAATGTGAGATTTGAAAGAGTTAATGATTGTGAAAGTCAGCCAGCTGAGTGTACTACCTCTGTGTAATTGCCCATAATCAATCCCCATAATGTCTGTAATCCCAGCTACTCAGGAGGCTGAGGCAAGAGGACCACAAGTTCCACCCTAGGCTCAGTAATTTAATGAGGACACAAGCCATATAGAGTCTCTCTTAAAACATACCAAAGCTGAGACTGTAGCTCAGTGCTGAGGTGCTCCAGGTTCAGTCCCTGGTACTAAGAAAAAAACACATTTAAATGTGAGTATTTTTTCCTTTCTTTTCACATTTCCTCTCATTTTATATTGCCAGCATTACTTTTTATCATGTGCTATGTTATTTATTTCCTTCCATTATTTTCAATACTGAAAGCCCTAGTTGTATAAAGATTTTAGAGAGTTCTAATTTTGTTTTTTGCATTTTTCACAAGTTTAACCACATGAAAGTACATTGTTACAATGCTAATTATTTTGGTAGGCATTGTATGTGTGTCTAAAAACAATGGAACTTCCTCCATAAGTGAAAAGATGTCCTTTTCTGCAACGACATTTGTGACAATAAAATTTGTCAAGGTCTGGAATATTTGAGTGATTGCATAGGTGGACATGACTCATTGTGGACTTTTTTCCCCCCCGGTGGTGAGGGGCATTCAATCCAGGGCCTCATGAATGGCAAACAAGACCTCTGCCACTCAGCTACATCTCCATTGTGGGGAGGGTTGGGGGAACACAACTCAGGCACCCACTAATTTGCTATGTCTGGTTCTGAATTTGTGATCCTCCTCCCTCAGACTCCAAGTCCCTGGGATTACAGGCCTGTGCCACTGCACCTCGCCTCCTGCCTTTCTTTATTATGGGGGCTAATCCTCTAGTTTTCCCCAAAGATGAAGAAAATCAGTGAATAAAGGGGGAGGAAGAAAAGTAACTTAGACTTTATAGGTCTTTAGAAGTAAGGAAGATCACGTCAGAATCCTCTCTCCATATCTGAAGCACACATACACTCCAACTTCTCTTGGCCCTCTATTCCCATTTCCTGTCACAGATAATTGACACTCAATTAAACTAATGAGAGGAACAAGGCAAACACAGGTCTGATCCCACCATTCACTAAGACCTGTCACCTAAGCTGTTCTAAATGCAAATCCTCCAAATCTAAAACCTAGTGGATTTCAGGGAACAGGAAAGTTTAAAAGTCAATGTCCATGCTAATGCAGGCATTGACTTCCCTTGGAGCTCAGTCCAGTGTATAGGAGTTTGTTTGTTTGTTTGTCAATTTATTTATTTATTTTTCAAGACAGGATCTTGTTATGTCACCCAGGCTGGCCTCAAACTCCTGGGCTCAAGCAATCCTCATGTCTCAGCCTCCTGAGTAGCTTGGACTACAAGTACACATCATGGCACCTGCTTATATTTTGCTAAAACAACCTGAGGAGACTCACATTTGCCATGTGACCCCACTCACAAGCCTTCAGTTTTGGTGGATCTTGAAGTGCAATCTATGGAGTTTCTTCCACTGGCCACAGCCCACCAGGGAAGGATGTGGCAACTGCCTGGACATGTCTGAGCTAGAGCTAATGTCTTGGATCCCTCAGTTGTCAACTCAGAAGGCCCAACACTAGAGATTTTACTGTGACCTCCTTTCCTAGTTAATGTGACCTGTAGACCATTTAAGGGATATATATTTTTTGATGTTGGTTCTGTCCCGTCCCCTGGAAGATCACATTCAGTTTTGAAGAAACACCAGGAAGGGCCACCCTACTACACATTCTGTTGGTACACTACCCTGGTGTCTCCAAGGACCCTCTGGGCCTCATCCCACAGCTCTGACCTGGGTACTTGTCTCCTTCCTTCCCCAATCCACCTATCCAGCTTCCCACCCAGACTCACTGACTCAAAATCAATTCCACAAGCAGTGAATAAAGAAATGGCTTTAATCATCATGAAAATTTCAACCAGATTACAAACTATGAGAACTGTAAGTACATCTACACAAAGAGTGCCTTAACATATTAATTACATGAAGAGTTCTTACTGATAACCTTTAGCTCATTCAGGAGAGGAAGTACAAAATGAGGGATGATCACCACAGCAGAGACTTCAAGGCTCCTAGGCATGCAGGGCACAGTCCCAGTGCATGAGTCCACAGGGACAGTATGAGGGTCTCCACTGGAGTCTTTCAGGCTCCTGCCTGGGCATTGGGTGACCAGCATCACCCTGCAAGGCATCTGCAAGCCTGGGGTTCCTTTCCTTTCTGGGTGCTCCACGATGGAAGCCTTGGTTTTCAGCAGCTTCCAGGTAGACCTGGGCTCCAGGCACTGGCACCTCTAAAGGGGTTCAGGGCCCAGTGGCCCCCACTGATGGCAGCAATTGCGTCTTCCTGGGGTGACTGGAGCTCCTGATCAATTTCAGCCATTGGCTCCTGGATGCATGCATTTCTACCCGGTTTCTGGCCCCTCTCAACTCCCAGTTCCTGTGTAACAACAGGTTCTGTCAGTACACTACCTACCTCAGTTCCCCAAAGACAGCTCCCTGCTCTGTGCAAGCCCAGTGAGGCAGCTGGCTTACCAGAAAATCCACCTCTCCGCAGCTCTGGAGGCACTGGCAGGAGCAGCGGTTCAGTGCAGGGAAATTATCGAGTGCCCAAGCCCACGCCTGTTCTGGGATCAGACCTGGTGGCATGTGGGGCTCTGGACATGCCCTCCTGGGAGTCAGTGATCCAGAGGTTGAGAGACGGACTCCCGCAGCTTCAGTTTCTGTACCAGGCCAAGGTGTGTATCTGGTCTAGGGAAAGTCTGGTGTGGTCTGAACCTTTTTATAGTGTTCTGCCTTGTACCTGACATCAGAAACCATCCATTTATGTGGGCTGGACCTTCATTTGCATCAAATTGAGGAACCTGATAGGATTAAGGTGAGACTGGTATCATTCCTTGTGGGCACTGTTGAAATTCCTTTGTTTTAATTGAATCAGACAGTGAAAGGAAGGATGGATGGGTGGGGTTGGGGTAGGAAGAAAGCTCCAGAACTTGACAATTTAATTCACTCTGGAAAGTCTCTTCCTATTTCAGATAAACCTAGACAAATTAGCCAGGCCAGGTGACCTAGGCCTGTAATCCCAGCTGCTAGGGATAGTAAGGTAGGAGGATCTCCACTTCAAAACCAGCCTCAGCAAAGGCAAGCTGCTACACAATCCAGTGAGACTCTGTCCCTTAACACCAAAAAAAGAGAAAAAAAAAATTGGGCTGAGGATGTGACTGTGTGGTCCAGTGCCCCTGAGTTCAATTCCTGGCATAATCCCCAACCCCCCTCCCCCCTGCCCCATACCTGGCCAAAAAAAAAACCATGGAAATGATTACTGTCTAATTTGGCACCTTTTTTTTTGGTAGTGGTAGTACTGGTGATTGAACCTTAGGCTTTACCACTGAGGTACATCTTCAGTCCTTTTTGTTTTCTGTTTGAGACAAGGTCTGGTTAACTTGCCTAGAATTGACTCAAACATGTTTTCTTCTCTCAGTCTTCTGAGTTGCTTGGAATGCTCAAATGGGTATTGCACCCAGCAAATCTCCCCACATCTGCTAAGAATGCCTGGTTTTAGAGGCCAGACTCAGTGGTGCTAGAGTATAGTCTTAAGAATACATCAATGTTCATAGCTGCTCAATTCACAATAGCTAGATTATGGAATCAACCTTGATGCCCTTCAGTAGATGAATGGATAAAGAAACTGTGGTATATATACACAATGGAATATTACTCAGCCATAAAGAAGAATAAAATTAAGGCATTTGTAGGTAAATGGATGATGTTGGAGACTGTTATGCTAAGTGAGATCAGCCAAACCCAAAAATCCAAAGGCCGAATGGTCTCTCTGATAAATGAATGATGATGCATAATGTGGGGCTGGGGAAGGGTGGCAAGAATGGAGGAAGGATAGATAGCATAGAGGGAAGGGAGGAGTGGGGGTGGGGTGGGGGGTAAAAATAATAACAGAATGTGTGACAGATACCATTGCCCTGTGTACATGTATGAACGCACAGATGGTGTGACTCTACTTTGTGTACAACTAGTGAAACAATAGCTGAACTCCATTTGTGTTCAATGAATCAATAAGTAAATAAAAAAAAAAAAAGAATACAGGCTATTTCATCCTGGAGCTGGATGGATAAGCTAGGTTGTAAAGCATACATAGCTAAGTAGGGAAATGAGGAAGGGAGTAGGTTGTGTTGAGAAAAGGAGACTCCTATGCCTACTGAGAATTGCAATGTTTCTCATCTGTGTCTAGATTTCCTGCATCACAGGGACGTCTAAATTGGCTCTGATTTTCCTGCCTACAGGGCAAATGAATGGAGTTAATGTCACATTATCCATAGTGTTATTTTCAGGATCCCTAATCTTTTTAATTTAAGTATGTGTATTCTATCCTGAGTTGTTCCTCTTTATCTACTGTCCCTTTTTCCATTGTACTCCCTCCCATTTATTCTAAATGTGTATTTAGCCAGGGGTGATAAAGAGACTCTGAGTAACTCAGGAGGCTGCAGCAGGATTGAAAGTTCTCAACCAACCTCAGCATTTTAGGGACATCTTTCTTTTTTTCTTGTTTTGTGCTTGTTTGGGTTTTTTGCTTGTTTGGGTTTGTTTGTTTGTTTTTGGTGTGTGGGTGTGTGTGTGCACATGTGTACATTTTCTTCTTTCAGTTGAGGAAAATTTTGTTCTTTTTCAGGACGGATCATCTCACTGTGGCAGGGGGAGTTCCTATATGGGTTAATCTGGCCATGACCTCTATAAGGATGGCAGTGTATCTTGGGTGCTTTGTTCATCTGGATAACTTCACTGACCAGAAAATCCATATTCAAATCCTCAAGTTCAGCATTACCCCATCTGTTTTAAGCATGTCTGCAAAAATGTAGCACTTTTTGGTCCATGGTCCCTGTGTCAGTTCCACTGTTTGGTCTAGAAACATCTATCAACTCCACCATTTTAACACTGGAATGGCACACAGTGGTTGTTGTTGTTGTTGTTTGTTTTCTTGGTTAGTGATCACTATACCCAGGAGTACTTACTACTGAGTTTTTGCCCAAGTCTTTAATTTTCTGTTTTGAGACAAGGTCTCACTAAGTTGCAGAGTGCCTCCATAAATTGGTGAGGTTGCCCTTGAACTTGGGATGCTCCTGTCTCAGTCTCTGGAGCTGCTGGGATTACAGGTGTGAACCACTGTGTCCAGCTTCATTACTTCTTTAAAGTGACATCTTCCAGACACTTGGTGGCCCTTTGGCTATGCATATACCCTTGATAGCCTTGGTATTTTGAAAGTTAACAAAAGATTTGACCCTGTTGATTTACAAGATTTTGTGGGGTTTTGTGCATCAAGACAATAGTGAACCATATGCACAGATCACCTCAGACAAGATATAGGAATAGGTGTGATTCACCTTTAGGTCATTACATTCTCAGTTGATGTAAAAAGTTTCAGGGGATATATCGAATTCATTAAGGAGGAATTTTAACATATCCTGTTTTTTGTGTGTGTGTTTTTTGGTAACATTGGGAATGATCACAGGGCTCATGCATGCTAGGCAAGCACTCTCACCAATCTATACTCAAAGTCCCTATTTGCAAGTTACTAGGACCTTTTTAAGTACATTTCATCTGCTGCTTCAAAGTCTGACATACTAGCCTCTGTACACCCTACTGCTCCATTGTAGTGCAGTGGACTTAAAAGAATCCTGCTATTCACCATCACAACATATAATTGTCCCTTGTGAACTTCTGGGAGAATGTCTATAGGACATGTACCCATAAATAGAATTGTCCCATCAAAAGTGTATAACCTTAATTTTACTGAGCATTGCCAGATTGTTCTTTTGGGTGAATGCAGCATTACTTTCTATGAATAGTCAGTGTGGATTACTATGTGCACACATTCCCCTCAAACACTTGGAAAGACCCAGTATTCTGACATTTGCCAGGGGCTTTGTGGCTTTGTGCCAGGTTTGCAGTGGAGCTGATGGCTGCCTGATCCAGTCTTTCCTCATTTCAGAAAATCTCTGTGAGCCAGATGTTATGTGGTTTTGAGAATCATTCTCTGATATTCAACCTAAAATCTGTCTTTGCCTTTTGATCACATTGTAAGTTATGTTTATCCCTGTGCTTAAGCTGAGTGTGTTCAGTTTCTGTTCCTGAAGACAGAAGGAACACACTAGTGCCTTTACATTCCACTTTATGCCTTTCAGCTTATTACAATCCCTTTTATTATTAACAACCCCAAATGAATGGACTTATCTTCACTCCATAATATATACATTTCCGGGCTGGGGATATAGCTCAGTAGGTAGAGTGCCTGCCTCGCAAGCACAAGGCCCTGGGTTCAACCCCAGCAAAGAAAAAAAAAAAAAAAAATATATATATATATATCATTTCCTCCATAAAAAGTATATTAAATATTACTGCTTTCAGAATGGTTTTTCAAAGGTTAACTTTACATAATTGTTAATTGAGAAAAAAATAGGTAAAATAAAAGTCAAAATTTTATCTTGATATTTGACAGTTTTTCTTTCATATAAGCCTTTCCATTGAGAAATAAATTGTTTAAATTTTTACCCTTCTTTATATGAGATATTTTTACCCTTCTTTATATGTTAACTGCATTAATAAACCATGCAGAGACCAGGGGGAGACATTCTGCCTTCCAGGTCGCCCACTCCCTGGGGGGTATTAAACTGGAATTGTGGGGCTAGTGTCTGGGAGAGGCTGTGCTGGACAGCAGAAGCTGTGTGGAGGGCTTCGAGAATGAAGAATTCAGGCTGTTCCTTAGTTAGTTGCAGAATAAATTCAGTCTATGCAGACACACTACCCACCTTAGGAACTCCTGCAAGATCATTCTTTCCTATAGTTGGTTAGGTTTTTGTTTGAGGCCAGCAGTTGGGGCTCCTTTGGGTGACTCTCCCTGGATGCCTTCCACACCTCTGCTCACCAAAGCAAGAGGAGACCTGCTCTAAGGCTTTGATGTCAAGTCCACAGCACAGCTCAGAATCTGAGCTTTGACTCCAGCCCATGCAGCACTCCTCCATCCTCTCTTCTCCCTTCCCTCTGTCTACAGTTGAGCAAGAAAACCAACACTAATGAGGGCCTTTGAAAACAACATCTATTGCCAATTAGTAAGTAAACAAAGAGACCAGTCTAAGTGAGAAGTCTTACATTTCTCTGGAAGAGGAAAGAAATAGAATCTCCCTGGGTGAACACTCAGTACTCCTATGAATCAGTGGTCATGGCCCAGAGGTTAAAATCAGCATGTTTCTAGGGAGCCTGTGCCCAGGACTACAAGGATTTGACCAAAAGAAGCTGATTGAGCAGGCAACTGCCTGGTTGATTTGCAGAATCACACTTTACTGAGGCTGAAGTTGAGTTCTTCTGTGTCATGGGCATAGGGTTCCAGGCAGGCAGGCCAGTAGAAATAGGAATGGTTCCATGGTGTCTGGGCTCTAGGCAAGTGTCTGTGTGGAGGCCAAAGGCAGGAGCCCAATGGCCTAGAGAGCAGTTCCTAGTAGAAATGTAGGCTGTCCCACCAGTGCTCCTCCCAGCTTAGGATAGAAGGGGACCCATGGCCCAGAATCTTCTGAGCTCAGCAAGAGCCAGGATCTCATTGTGATCTCTACAAAATCCTGAACCTGCTTCATATTATTGTAAAAATGCTGGTTTGCCTGGCGTGGTAGTTCAGTCCTGTAATCCAAGCGACTTGGAAGGCTGAGTCAGGAGGATCACGAGTTCAAAGCCAGCCTAAGCAACTTAGTGAGGCCCTATGCAACTCAGTGAGACCCTGTCACTAAATAAAATACAAAATAGGGCTGGGGATGTGGTTCAGTGGCTGAGTGCCCCTGAGTTCAATACCCGGTTCAAAAAAAAGAGAAAAAAAAAAAAATGCTGGTTTGAGGCTTTAGCCTCTAGATCAAGGGAACAGTGTCAGGCCTGAGAGAGGAGGTGAAGGTCTGAGAAGCTGCTATGCTTTTGGATGTTTATGAATAGCACTCTAGGACAATCCCAAACTAGAGTTCATTAGGTGGGGCGATGATGGTACCCTCTTAGGCAAATTTCTTCAGAAGGCTGGGTCTGATGAACTTAGGTTGAAAACCAACCCTCTATTGTCCTGTATAACTAAGGAAAATACATTTAAAAAGTGGGGAAAAAGAAAAACAATTAATCTTGGATGCAATACAAGAAATGAAATTAGTATCAGTTATTAATTATGTTAAAGTCGGGGCTGCGATTGTGGCTCAGTGGTAGAGCGCTTGCCTAGCCTGTGTGAGGTCCTGTGTTTGATTCTCAGTACCACATAAAAATGACTAAAATGAAGATCTTTCAACACCAAAAAAAGTTTTAAAAATTATATTAAAGTTAATATATTTCACAAAGGTTTACATATTATGAAATGCCAGACACTCTAGTTCCTTTAACTATATGGTATCCCACATTCCAGGCAGTTCTTCAGGGCATGTAAGTTCTGCTTTCACAAAATTTTATTACTGATTCCAAATCAAGCCACAGGTTATGCTGTAGCTGAGACTGAAGCTCAGGACTTCTTGGGGAGGAATGTTTGGAGAGAAGGTGGAGATCAATTCTCCAGTCTTGACTCTGATTCTCAGCTGCCTGCTGATGAGTTCCTAAATTACAAGGACTAAGGGAAAGACACAGGTGGGGGGAGAGAAGAAAACAGAGGGAGGGGAGGCTTTAGACTTTAAATATCAAAGAACCAAATATGGTTCAGACTCAAATTCTTGTCTCAACCTTTCATAGATCTAAGTGTCATAAAAATTTTGTAAGCCACAGGTGGTGGTCATTGTTCAATCTGTAAGTGAGAAGAAAAATTGTTAATTTCAAAGTGACTTTTAGGATTTTAAGACCTAGGTCAGTCAGGCACAGCTGTGGCACACATCTGTAATCCCAGCAGCTAGGGAGGCTGAGGCTGAAGGAGTTAACATTTGAGGTCAGGTTGAGGGACTGAGAGAGACCCTGTCCCAAAATGATTTAAAAAAAAGATGGGGATGTAGCTTTGTTTTAAAGTGCCCTGTCTTCCATTCCTGTACGGGAGAAGGAAAAAAGAAACATAAGTAAGTTGACAATTCCTGAGACATAATACAACTAATAACCTTGAACATGTAGAATCATTCTTATGTGATCATACTATCATACTCGAAGGAAAGCCCCAATGTGGGCTTTGCTAACTGTGGCACTTTAAAAATCTCCCTAACGTAAGAGGGACAAGATCTTTTACGATCTTTTAAGATCTTTTACGATCTTGTACCAGATCCACTTTATTTTTATTTTCTTTTTGAAACAGGGTGTTGTAGAACTACCCAAGGCCATTCTATAACGTGAAATCCTCCTACCTCAGCTACCTTAGTAGCTAGGATCATAGGCATGGCCCACTGCTGCCTGGCTTAAAACCTAATTTTTAAGGTTCACTTAAAAATTATCAGAAGCATACATATATTTAGCATCTTAAAGGACCACGGTCTACTCTGTTTAATGATTCTTTTCCCCTCCGTGTCCTAAACTGCATTATTAGTAACATAAATATATACAGGGTGTTTACCTTTGTAGGTGTCATGAAAAAAGTACCAAGTGTGTCATGTTCTCTCTCAAATGTGGAAATTTTTGAAAATTTCACTTGCATGTAGAATATTCATTATTATGAACTGTGAGGAGGTGAGAATAAGATGGAAGAAGAGTGGATGGATGTGACAATGCACTCTGTGTATGTTTGGAAATATAACATGAATCCCTTCGAAATGTACAGTTAATATGTGTCAAAATATAAATTAATTTTAAAAGCACACATTCATATAATGCTATGTATTGTTATACTCCCCAAAAAGATGCTCCAGTGCCATCAGGAGAGAGAGTCACCCCCACCCTAATTCCTTCCCCTCCCTATAAATGCTGACAACAAAGAACTGGCACGTGATTCCCTTGGCACACTGCTTTGAGGTGTAAGGGTGGTCATCGCTCAACACCTAAAAACAAATCCTTCTTTTGGCTTTACTTGAACGGCTTCGATGATCTTCTTTTCGTTGGGTATGACATATGCACCTGATTTTTTTCTCTCCTGTGGGAGCAGGTGCAGAATTCTGCAGTGCAGGATCTCCACCTGGACCAGGGCTGGGGGTAAATTCCCCTCCTTGGGAAAGCCTTGAGCAGGCAAGAACCCAATCCATTCACCTGAGGGCTGCTGAGAGGGATTTTGAAAGGCACAGAAATGACTTTCATTATGGAAAGGATTGAAGACCTCTGTCTAAGCACTTATCTGGTCTTGGCAGTCCCAAGGTCCTGTGGTCCTAGTCCCAGTGGATCAGTGGATACAAAGAACAGAAGGGAAGAGGAGCCTGCTGGAGGTGATGTGTGCCCCACCCCCGGCCCCCAGGGGCATTCTCACACTCTCCTCCTGTTTTGTGATCTCTGAAACCCATTTCTGCTTCAGATCCACTGCCCTGTGCTGCCAGACCCACACAGGAGCCCTGCAGTTTCACACCTTCCTTGGTTTGATTGGAAAGGCAAAG
>JAJEJO010053124.1:2639-16652 GCA_020662805.1 Glaucomys volans | reverse complement strand
GTTTTCTCTGCTTTGCATTTTTACAGACATCATTTATTAAACACGTGTTTGAATTGGCGCTGAATACATGAATTAACTTCCACTGATATTCAGCAGTCACAGGGGTCAGGTAAAGCCATGTTTCCATGAATCATTTGAGGTCCTTGTTTATCCTGTCCTCATCAGGTACTTATTTCATCCCTCACTTTCATGTTGTTGGATGATGGTTTTCCAGGGTCTGTGAGACTGACCTGTAGTCTGCATCTTCCAGCTGCTGGAAAAGTTGTCCTTGGAAATGAGCAAGAAGGCCTTTTCTCAGACAGGCACTAGGCAGTTCAAGAGAATTACCCCTTAAGTGAAGATACACTTTGAAGGTTTTCCTTCATCACAGGGTGAGTGGAAGGGCCTTCTTGAAAAATCATAGCAAGACAATTTCTGAGTGTACTGTAATTGATTGCAAGGAGAAGATGTGCTGGGGCATGACTGATGCCGTGAGCATAGAATGCCTCTCCTCAATCTCCATCAACCTTCTATCCTCCTTCCTTTTTGATTAGTGATTAACTCCCTCCTCTCTACATTGGGGAGTTCAGCATCTCCTTACTTCTACTTACAATTGCTAAATCCGAGGTTTCAAGTGTCTCCTTTTGGGACATTTATGGAAAGGTTTGACATGGCAACAGTTGGTGTGATGTTATACATTTCAAACTTCACCTAACCCACCAAACGGGCCACATGCTCCTCTGCTCAGAAATGTCATCCATCAAACATCACTGTGAGTATCTGCTAAGGCCCTAAGCCAGTATCCCAAATCATCAAATTACTGGATGCATGCAGAAAAGGATGTGTATCTTCATTGGACCATGCACCTGTGACATGAGATAGGCTTTGTGACCCATGCTTCCTCAGACACCCCTGCATCATTCCCTTGTCCACTATCCCTGGTGGGTACCAATTGCCTGCATCAGGTTCCCCATTCCCAAGAAATCATGATGCTTCCTTCGGCCAAGAGAGCACAATGGCCCCTTGCAGATATGATATTCTGGCAGCCTGGCATGCTTCAGCAATGTCCCTCTGCTGGATGTTGGATGGAGACATGTTGGATGGAGTCAGATGTCTCATTGAAAGAGGGCCCCACCCACAACACATGTTGATTCCTCTTCTCTTGACCTAGGAAGTTTGGATTGCTTTTTTGACAAACAAAAGACACCTAGGTCTTTCCTTCTTCCTTATACCTCCCACCAGCAGAGTTGGTCTAGCTGTTTTCTTGAAGGTTCCTATGCAACAGCCAGGACCTGAAATGTTCCATTTGCCATGGCAACCATGATGCCTTTGCGTTGTCATGTGGTCTTTCTGTTAATCCAGGCCTTATGTGCAGTAGAGCTAGGATGATAGACATACCACTCTTGGAAACCTAAGTTGCCCATGGCCCAGCAACAAGCCCTAGAGAGAGAGAAAACCTGCATTCTCTGACATGAGCCATAAAAATCCATATCCTTACATACCAAATTCTCACATACCAGTCCTTGCCACTCTACATATTGTAGCTCTATTCTCTTGGTCTCATGTACCAGAATCACTGGTAAAAATTTAGGCAATTCTTGTGTGGGATCAAAAGAAGTGTAGCAGTATTTTGCAGAGAAATGGGGGAATGACAGATCAATGGACAGGACTTTCTGCAAATATTCTCACTGCAAAGAATGTTGAGAGGAACTTCTGCACTTATAAGTATGGGACGTTTGAAAACAGAATGGGAATCATTTACTTCTCAGCAAATATTATTCATGGCTTCATAGATTCTGTGATCCATCACCTCATCCCATTAACTATATGTATTTGCAGACACACGTGAAGTTGCTGAGACACACCTTTATTCAGGGAAATGGACATTGCCCAGGAAATCTGCTGAATTCCAGCCTTAGCAGGGGTCGTGGCACAGCATGGTGAGGGGGAAGGAATCAGCAAGGAGGAGAATAATGTGATATAAATTGGAAGATCATAGTCTAAGTTACAAGTCACTGTTTCACACAAAATCTAACAATTTTCGCTCACCTTGAATACAATCTCTTGAGGTTACACAAAAGGGAAAGTGTTGCAAACTCTGAGGGAATCTCATGCGCATAAGTATAATCAAAATAAGATAACTTCTCCTATTTCTGTAAGAAAATCATCACAGAACTTTAATTGGTTCTGGTTTTCATCTTACTAGAGAAGATAAGAGCAGAAACAATTCTCAAAAATTTTATAGGTTTAGCATATCATGGTTTAAAATTAAGTCAAGTTTAACAAAGAGCCATACTCATTAATCACACTTGGCATTTCTCTCAAAGGCAGATAAGAAGCACAGCACCTTTTTAATCATCTATTGTATATAAAGTGGGACTTCTTTTTGATAATTATACCACCTCTAACAAGAGCAATTCTTATTTGCCTTTATAACTTCTATCTAGTGGAATGGGAGACCTATATGAAATGTCTTTAAATATTATCCTCTAGGGGAAAGTTATAGCTTCCCGACTATCTTCTATTCAATCTACTGTAATTCCTGATCTGTGACAACAATTTCACTATGAGGAGGCATATCCTGGTTGGGCTAAAGCATCCAGGCAGTCTGACTATATTATGCTAATTGAGAGTGGTGGTCATAATTCTAGGAAAAGCAGTAAATCTTGTTGATCTGTCCCATGACATCTTTTTTGTTAAGGTAATACTGCATATGAAATCAATTAAGGCTTGAGCAGTGCTATTATTATGTTCCAAATCATGTAATGTCTGATTTTCTACCAAAACATTTAAATGTAAACATCTAAATATTATACCATTAACAATAAAGAAAAGCACAAAAACAAGAATGAACATGTCATGTCCACATTTTCCAGAAGTTCAGACAATGCAAGAATCTTCATTATTCCCAATGTATCCGTATCACGTACTGAGGGGAATTGTGGTGGGCATGGCATTTCCCCCTTTTTTATTTTTAAATTTGATGGATACCATCTGGGTTTGTAAAATTGTATTACTCTTCAGGTGCAGGTGATGATGACTGGAAGATGAAAAAGTAGAACTAGAACACAAAAAAACACCAAGATCAATTTCTATGATGACTTGAATGATGGTATTATTAAAAATGGTCTCCACTAATTTCAAAGTGTGTTGATCTGGATCAGCACAGGGGCAGACTTCTAAATGAGACCGACTAATATCCCTAATCTTAAATTGTAGCATAGCAGTATTTGGAGCAATGTAAGTATTATTCCATATTCCTAGGAAGTGATATTGTACATATTCCCAATTAGTAATACCACTGAGACCTGTGCTAGGCTTGGAGACTCATGCATTCTCGTGCACCCCTGCATCTCCCACTGCTCCACTATACCTGGTGGGGAACAGTTAACTGCAGCTGAGTCATGAGGCCTGCTCCTGCCAAGTGGACATGGACGGTTTAGCAGTCAATCATGTTTCAGCAGTGTCTTCTTAATGTGGAGGGAGTCAGATGTCTTCAAACCAGAGGGTCCCTGCCCACCACACACTCTGATTTCACCTCTCTTCAGCTAACAGGTTAGAATCACATTAGTTGCAAACAAAATACCCCTGGTACTCAACCATTTCCTCTCCCCTCTGGCAAGCACAAGTGGAAATGAGCTTTTATTGAAAGTTCCTTCACAGTAGACAGATCTGAGGAGACTCAGTTTTCCATGGCACCCGTGGTGTCATAGTGCTGTCATATGTCCTTTCTGTCATTTCAGGAGGTAGGTGAAATAGATGACAGCCAAGCCATTTATGGAAACACTACTTGCACAAGGCCCAGTAACAAAGCCTGTGGGAAGACATAACCTGCATTATCCTACATGAACCAGGGAATTCCATGCCCTGTAAACCTAAAACCAGCATACCAATCCCTTCCACTCCTCATATTGTAGCTCTCCTCTCTTTTGCTCTGATGGCTGAGGAGCTCTCAACACGTTGCACATTTCTTGAGTGGAATCCAACCAGGGTGGCAGAACTTTTCAGAGACATGAAGGACTGACTGTTCAATGGACAGGACTTTCTGCAAATATTTGCAGTACAAAAAATGTTGAGAGATATTCCTGCACACATAATTATTGTATGATTGAAAATGAAATGGGGATTAATTTTTCTCTGAGCAGATATTATGCATGGGTTCATAGATCCTGGGAGACATGACTTCTTCCCATTTTCTATATATATTTGCAGACTATGCCTTGTGAGTTTGCTGAGACATTCCCTTCTCAGAGAAAGTGACTTGACCCAGGAATTCCACGTTCTCCAAGCACCACCATATATGAGGTGAAATCAAGATTTCACACCTCCCCTGAGATATATATTTGACCCCACTGCTTAGCATTTCCTCAAGATTGGGAGGCATGAAAAGAATGAGACACGTGTGAACAGTATGGGATTGTAAGGGATTTTTGTTCAAAAGTGGAAGATTCCCTCATTTTTCTTTGGTAGCAATTGTGAGAGCATAAAATGTTTCCTAAAATGAGTTCTTATCCTACTGCCACACACCTCCAAGCTTCCCTTGGATAACTCTGTACTCAATAAGCAGCTGAAACACTCTTGTTCCTCAAATGCACAGGGATAGAACTTTCTCTCCTTATTAGTCTCTAGGCATTGGGATTTGACCTGCAACAAATGTTATGACTAGGTTTTTCTCAAAAGCTATCTACAGAATTTGATAGAAATTACTTGGTTTTGCATTGGAGTAGATTATCTGCAAAGAATATCCCATAGTCACGTCTGAAGTACCTGCAGTCTTCTACCTCAAAGAGCCTCTTCAGACCATGCCAACCAACCAGGATCTCAACATTTCCTTCTCTCTCCAATCAAGTGAACACAAAATGGTTGGAGAAATATCAGATTTGATGGGAAGCCCACTCTAAAGAGAGTTTTCATCAACAGCTGTAAAGTCAGTCAGAAACTCTTCCCCAGAGAAGTTGATTTCTAAAGAGGCAGTAGTTCTGGAGATGATACAACCCTCAAGAATGCAGATGTTTAGAAGCTCTTATT
This sequence comes from Glaucomys volans, assembly GCA_020662805.1. Lineage (NCBI taxonomy): Eukaryota > Metazoa > Chordata > Mammalia > Rodentia > Sciuridae > Glaucomys > Glaucomys volans. The sequence goes on along the minus strand of JAJEJO010053124.1, from coordinate 11,645 downwards.
AATATGATGTCAAGTGCCTTGAATGAGCAGGCTCTACAAGATGAAAATGCTCACCATCATCTAAAAGTGACTCTTTTCCATTTTTGCATTTTGAATTTCAGATTAGCAGATATTGGGACTTCATTCATGCCTTTCAGTAAGAAATGACATTCAGAATATCACCTGCACTAGGATTTGCAAAGAAGAAGCTTTCTGGAGTTCAATTTAGACTTTCTGCAAAAGATGTGGACTTCTACACCTCATTGTTTTCCAACACAAGAGCAATAGCAAGTTTACAACAGAGAGATGTAGACAAGCACAGCTACAAGTGGGCCTCAATTTATCAACTTTTTATGCTTTGCATTTTTATAGACATCATTTTTCAAAGACATGTATGTATTGGCTCTGAGTACATAAATTAACTTCTGCTGATATCACTCAGGAGTCACAGAGGTTTTATAAAGACTGGTTTCCCTGTCAAATTCCAGGTCCAGGCTATCCTGTCCTCATCAGGGACTTGTTTCATCCATCAGTATCACATTCCTGTAGGATCATTGTGCCAGGTTCTCTGACACTGACGTGTAGTCTGTATCTTCCATTTACTGGTTAAGGCATCCAATTAAATGTGCCAGAGGGCCTTTTCTAACACAGGCGATAAACATTTCAAGGGAATTGCAACTTATGCGAAGACACTTTGTGGAGGTGCTTCTGCATCACATGGTAGTAGAAAGGTCAATTAGAGAATCAGCAAATTCTTAGTGGATTTGAATAGTAAGGAACAACAGAGGTGGTGTGGCCTACGTTTTGGAGTGAGCATAGCATGTGTCTCCTCAATTGCCATCAGATTGATAACCTCCTTCCTAATTGATTAAATATTATTTCCCTCCTCTCCACATTGGGCAGTTCATCAGCCCCTCCCATCCCTCCATTCTACCCTGCATGCTCTACTGCTCTGAATGTTTATCAGTCATCTTTGTGAGTGGCTTCTAAGGCCCCAGGCCAGTTTTCCATATCAGCAATATACCATGTGTCTGCCCATCACAAAAATCATTATAGGGCCATGGCTCTGAGATCTATGCTAGGCCTGGAGACTCACACATCCTGTGAACCCCACATCTCTCATTGTTCCACTACACCTAGTGGGGAACAGATGACTGTTGCTGGGTTCCCATTTTCAGGAAATTGTGATGCCTTCTGCAGCCAAGTGAGCACATTACACCTTCATGGACATGGACATTTTAGCAGCCAATCATGCTTCAGTCGGTTCCCTTGTCTTAGAGATAGTGAGATGTCTTCAGCCCAACCACACACTCGGATTCCACTCCTCTTGGGCTAAGACATTCAGATGACAGTTGTGACTAAGAGAAAACCCCTGATGCTCACCTGATTCCTCTTTGTGTTGGCAAGGATATCTGGAAAAGAACTTCTCTCGAGGGTTCCCTTAAAGTAGCCAGTACTATGAGTGAGCATATAATGTCTCTCCTCAATTGCCAGCAACTTGCTGACTCCCTTCCTAATTGATTACTGATCAATTCCCTCCTATCACCATTGGGGAGCTCAGCATCTCCTCTCTTCTACTTTCAAGTCTTAAATCCCAGATTTCAACTGTCTCCTGTTGGGGCATTTCTGGAAATTTGTGGCATCACAGCAGAGTTGGTGTGAGTTTTCCCAGTTCAAACTTCATGTATCCAATGAAGATGCCACGCAGGTACCTCTGTTCTGAAATGGTCATCAGTCATCTTTGTGAGTGGCTGCTAATGCCCTCAGCCAGTTTCCCTACTCAGCAATGTACCCTATGAGTGCAGACAAGGATGAGTGTCTTCACAGGCCTTGCGCCTGAGGCCTGTGCTAGGCTTCGGGACTCAGGCATCCTCAGGAACCCTGGCATCTCCAATGGTACACTACAACTGGTGGGAAAAAATTGCCTGTAGCTGGGTCCCCTTTTCCAGAAATCATGACTCTTGCTGAGGCCAAGTGAGCACATTGCCACCTTGTGGACATGAATGATATGGCAGCTTGTCAGGCATCAGCAGGCTCCCTTGGATCCAATCAGATGTCTCAAAGCCAGAGAGACTGCACCCACCACAAACTCTGATTCCTCCTCTCCTGGGCTAAGAGGTTAGGATCACTGTTGAAGCCACCAAATGATGCCTGGAACTTGCTTGCTTCTTCTTCTGTCCTACCAGCAGAGATTGGCCAGCCCTCGTTTTGAATTTTCCTCCTCAACATCCAGGACATGAGAAGATTCTGGTTGCCACGGCAATAATGATGACATGGTGCTCTCACATATCCTTTCTCTGACTACAGGTGGCATGTGCAGTGCAGCTACAATGACAACCAAGCCGTTCATGGAAATTCATGTTACCCAAGGCACAACAACAAGCCCTGAGAAAGAAAAGATGCATTCTTCTACATGAGCCAGAAAATTCCACACCCTTCCAAACCAAACTCCGGCATACCAGTCAGTTCCAATCTATGTATTTTAGCTCTCCACTCATTTGCTTTCACGTCCAGGAGCACTGGTCAAGATGTTAGTCATTTCTTGAGTGTGATCAAAACATGTGTACCAGCATTTGCAGAGAAATGAGGGAGTGAAAGTTGAATGATCAGTCCTTTCTGCAAATAATCACACTGCAACTAGTGTTGAGAGGAATTCCTGCCCATATAGCTACTGGACATTTGAAAACTGAATGGTGACTATTTCTTCTCTGGGGCTCTTATTATTATTCTTGGGTTCATAGAACATGTGAGCCATTACCTCTTCCCAGTCCCTATACACATTTACAGACTGTGCCTCATGAAGTGGCTAAGAGATTCCCTTTTTTAGAGAAGCACTTTTCCCATGAAATTCAACTTTTCTAAACATCCTCATACGTAAGGTGAAAAACAAGAAACAGCACCTACGCTGGGATATGCATTTGGCCTTGTTATTTAGCATTTCCTTAAGGAAGAGCCTGGGAGCCATGAAAAGAATGAGACAGGTGGGAGCAGTTTGGGATTGTAAAGGCTTTGTATTCACGTGTGAAATGTTACCTCAATTTCCTTTAGTGCCAAAGATCAGAGCACATATTTCCTACAATTGCCTACTTTTCCTACTGATACACCACTTCACCTGTTCCTCAGATAATCTGCTCATTGAGCAGCAACAAGACTCTTCCATTAAACGACAGTGATAAAAATTTCTGTCCTAATTTCTGCCTCAACATTGTGATTTGATCTGTAACAATGGATGCTAACTGGGTTGTTCTAAAGCAACCTACAGAATTTGATAGAACTTACTTGACTCTGATTTGGGGTGGATTTTCTGTAAAGTATATCATATAGTCCTGTCTGTAATACCTGCGGTCTTCCATCTCAAAGAATCTCTTTGGATATGCCAACCCTCCAGTGTCTCAACATTTCCTTTGTTGTCCAATCAAATGAATACAAAATGGTTGGAGAAGCATCAAATTTCATTGGAATCCCATTCTAAAGAAAGGTTTCAACAAGCAGCTGTAGTGCCCAACAGAAATGCTTCACCAGAGACCTGGATTTCTAAAGAGGCAGTATTACCTTGGATAAGACAACTCTCAGGAATTCAGATGTTAAAACACTCTTCTTAATATGATAGCAAGTGCATTGAATGAACAATTTCTACAAGATCAAAATGCTCACCAGGGTCTAAAATTGACTGGTTTTCATTTTTGCATTTTGAAGTTCAGATTAGCAGATATTGTGGTTCCATTTTTGCCTTTCAGCAAGCAATGACATTCAAAATATCACCTGCATTAGGGTTTGTGATAGAGAAGTTTTGTGTATACTTGTGTATACTCCAGGTTCTCCCCAAAGGAAATGGACTTGCAACCTCAACCTTTCCAAAACAAGCACAATAATACTTGAAAACAGAGAGATGTGGAAAAAACCCAGGTACATATGGCCATTGATTTAGTTGACTTATTGTGCTTGCATTTTTATAGATATTGTTTTTCAAAGACTTGTATGCATTGGCTCTGAATATATAAATCAACTTCCACTGATATCATTCAGAAGTCACAGGGGTTATGTAAAAACTGATTTCCCTGTAACATTCCAGGTCCAGTCTCATTCTGTCCTCATCAGGCACTTGTTTCATCCCTCAATTTCACATTCCTGTAGGATCTCTGTGCCAGGTTCTGTGACACTGACGTGTAGTCTTCATCTTCCAGCTGCTGGTTAAGCAGAGAGAGTGCCAGAGAGTCTTCTCTGAGACAGGCGATAGGCATTTCAAGAGAATTACAACTTATGTGAGGACACTTTGTGAAGGTACTTCGGCATAGCAGGGGATGTGGAAAGACCCATTGGAAAATCATAGCAAGAGAATTTTTGAGAGCACCTTAATAGTGAGTCAACAGCAGAGGTGGTGGATCCTCACTGGTGGAGTGAATATAGAATATTTCTCCTCAATTGCCAGCAACTTACAAGTTTCCTTCCTAATTGATTAATTACAAGATCCCTCCTCTTGATATCGGGTACCTCAGAATCCCCTCACTTCTACTTACCAGCCATAAATCCCAGGTTCCAGCTGTCTCCTGTTGGGGCATTCCTGGAAAGGTGTGGTATCACAGCAGAGGTGGTGTGATGCTTTCCAGTTCAAACTTCAGGTCCCCATCAAGCTGCTGTACATACCCATCTGCTCTTAATCTTCATTGGCCATCTCTGTGAATGGCTGCTAAGGCCCTAGGCCTGTTTCCTGACTCAGCAATGTACTGGGTCAGTGCAGACCATGAAGAATGTCTTCATAGGGACATGCCCATGATTTCTGTGCTTGGCTTGTTGTCTCATGAATACTCAGGCACCCTGGCACCTCTCACTAGTCCACTACAACTGGTGTGGAAAAACTGCAAGCAGCTGGTACCCCATTTCCGGGAAATCATGATTCCTGCTCTGGTCAAGTGAGCATATTGCCCCTCATTGACATGGACAGTATGGCTGCCGTTCTTTCTTCAGCAGAGTCCCTTACCCTGGATTCAGTCAGATGTCTCAAAGCCAGAGAGTTCCTTCCCAACACACACTGTGATTTCTCTTCTCCTGGGCTAAGAGGTTAGGATCACTTTTGCAGCAAAGAAAAGAAACCTGGGACATCCCTGCTTCTTCTTCCCTCCTACCAGCAGAGTTGGCCCAGCCCTTCCCTTGAAGGTTTCTTCTCAGCATCCAGGACCTTAAGATGTGATGCCATGATGTTGTCATATGGCATTTCTGTGATTGCAGGCGGTATGTGCAGGGCAGCTAGGACAACAGCAAAGCCATTCATGGAAAACCAAGTTGCCCAAGCTCCAGCAACAACCTGCAGCTCCTCACTTCTACTTACAAGTCACAAATCCCATGGTTCAGGTGTCTTCTCTTTGGGCATTCATGAAAATGTTTGGCATCACACCAGAATTGGTGTGATGTTTTCTAGTTCAAATTTCACCTAACCCACCAAGCTACCCCACATTCTCATCTGATCTGAAATGTCATTGGCTATCATTGGGAGAGGATGCTAAGGCCCTAGGCCAGTTTTCTGACACAGCAATGTACCAGGAATTTGCAGACAAGGTTGAGGGTCTTCTTAGGGCCATGCCCCTGTATTCTGTGCTAAGCTTGGTGAATCTCGCATCCTTGGGGATCCTTGCATCTCTCCTTGGTATTCTACATCTGGTGAGGACCAATTGCCTGCAATGCTGTCTGCCTGCTATAGCCAACAATGCACTACAACCCCTATCAGATTTGGAAGACTTGAAAGCCTGACTGGCTTAAACAGGATCTCTTATCTTGGATGGAGTCAGATGTCTTAAAGTCAGAGGGGCACCACCCAACACAAATTCTGCCTCTTCTTCAATTTTCCTGAGAAGGTAGTATCACATTTATCCCCCGCCAAAAAAACGAAGAAAACATGTGACTTCCCTGATTCTCCTCCCTCCTACCAGCACAGCTGAGTCAGCCATTCTATGGACAGTTACTCCACAGCCAGAACCTGAAGAATTTCCAGTTGCCATGACAACCATGACATCATTGTGAGATTGTATGGAATTTCTGTGATAGCTGTAGGTATGTGTTACACAGCTAGCCTGAGAGCCAAGTCATTCATAGAAACCAAAATTTCTCAATTACCATACAGAAGCCCTGGAGTGAGAAAAAACCTGCATTTTCCTATATGAGCTAGAAAATTCCACCCCCTTCCCAACCAAATTTCAGCATGCCTGCCAATTCCACTCTATATACTGTAACTCTCCTGTATTTTTCTCCCACATCCCAGTAGAACTGGTAAACAAGTTAATGACTTCTTGAGTGAGATCAAAATCAGGGTAGCAGCATGTTGTAGAGACATGAAGGACTGAGTTCAATGGATGGGTTTTCTCCAAATATCTCACTGCAGATAATTTTGTGAGGAATTTCTGCAAACATAACTAGTGGATGTTTGAAACCTGAATGAGGATCATTTTCTCTCTGAGCAAATATTACTCATGTGTTCATAGATCCTGTGATCCATCACCTATTCCCATTCCCTATACATATTTACAGACTGCACCTCTATCATTGCTGAGATTTTCATTTTATTCAGAGAAACAAATTATGCCCAGGAAATCCAACTTTTCCAAGTAGCCACATACCTGAAGTAAAAAGTAAGATCCAGCACCTCCAATGGAATTTGCATTTGTCTCAACTGATTAGAATTTCATCAAGAAAAGCCTGGGAGGAATGAAAATAGTGAGACAGAGGTAAGCAGTATGGAATTGTAAGGACTTGATGTTCAGGTGTGGAAGATTCCCTCAGTTTCCTTTGTTCCCATGTTCAGATGATTTAATGTTTCCTACAATTGCCTATTTCTCCTTCTGCCACATGCCTCAATGCTTCCCTTGGATCATTGTCTGCTCCTTGAACAGCTACAGCATTCTTGTTCCCTAAATGTACATAGATAAATCTTTGTCTCCTTATTACTCCCTAGACATTGGGATTGAATCTACAAAAAAGTTTGCTGACTGCATTGTTCTCAAAAGTGAACAACAGATTTAACAGACATAATTTGGCTTCTAATTGGGGTGGTTTTTCACCAAAGCATAAATCATAGTCAAGTAAGACAACATGCACTCATCTACTTTAAAGAGTTTCTTCAGATCATACCAACATCCAGTGTCTCTATATTACCTCCTATGTTCAATCTAATGAACACCAAATGGTTTGATAACTATCAGATATAATTGCAAGCCCATTCTAAAGCGAGTATTCAGCAAGTACCTGTGGCTCCAGCCAAAAGTGCTTCCACAGATATCAGGAAGATAAAATTCCTGAAGATAAAAGAGGACTCAGGAACTCAAAGGTTTTCAGGGACTCATTAATATTCTGGTAAGTGTATTGAATCAGCATTCTCTATAAGATGAAAATGCTCACCAAGTTCTAAAATTCATTCTTGTCCACTTTTTGCATTTTGAAAATCAGGTTGAGCACATATTTGGACTTTGTTTTTGCCTTTCAGCAAGAAAGGATATTCAAAGTATCACCTGCACTAGGGTTTGTGTAGGAGAAGGTTTATGTGTACACTCCAACCTCACTGAAAAAGATGTGGACTTGTACACCTCAGATTTCCAGCACAGCCACAATATCAACTTGAGAACTAGAGACATAGACAAAACTCAGGTCTATGGGGCCCCCAATTTACACAGATTTTAGTGCTTTGCATTTTTACAGACATCATTAGTTATAGACTTGTATAATTTGTCACTGAACACATGCATTAACTTCTGCTGATATTGTGCAGGAGTCAGAAAGGTTAGGTAAAGCCTGGTTACCCTGTGTCATTTGAGGCCTGGGTTTATTCTGTCCCCATCAGGCTCCTGTTTAATCCATCAATATCATGTTCTTAGAGGATTGTTGTGCCAGGTTCTGTGGCAATGAGGTATAGTCTGCATCTACCAGTTGCTGGTTAAGGAGTTCATGGAAATATGCCAGAGGGCCATTTCTCTGACAAGAGATAGGCAGCTCAATAGAATTACACCTAAAGTGAAGACATATGGTGAAGGTGTTTCTGCATCAAAGGGGGAGTGGAAAGGCCCCTTGGAAAATGATAGCAAGACCATTTCTGAGGGCCCCGTAATTATAAGAAAACAGTTGAGGAGGTGGGGCTTGGTCTGTGAATTGAGCAACAAATTACTGTAGTCATTTGCCAGCATATTTGCTAGCTTCTGTCTTAATGATTATTGATTAAGTCCCTCCTCTTGACATTGTGGAGAAGAGAAGCTACTCACTTCTACTTACAAGTCCTAAATCCCAGGGAACAGCTGTCTCTTTTCTGGGCATTCTTGGAAAGTGTGGCATCACACTAGAGTTGTTGCATTGCTTTAGAGTTCAAATATCACCTAATCCACTGAGCTGTCCTGTATTCTCCTCTATTTGAAATGTCATTGTCCATCATTGTGAGCGGTTTCTAAGGTCCTAGGTCAGTTGTCAGAGCCAGCAATGTACAGGGATTTGGAGACTAGCACTAGTGTCATTGTAGGGCCATGCCCCTTTGACCTGGATAGGCTTGGTGATCCATGCTTTCTCCAGCACCCCCACATCTCTCCTTGGTCCACTAAACCTGGTGGGGACCAATTTACTGCAGCAGTGCCCCATTCATTGGAAAGCATGATGCCTTCTGCAGCCAAGTGTGCACAAGCCTCCTTGGGGACATGGATGTTAGAGCAGCCTGACTGGCTTAAGCAGGTTCCCTTTTCTTGGATGAAATCAGATGTCTCAACACCAGATTGGTCCCACACATGAAACAGGTATAGGGTTTGACTACCCTACTCACGTCCTAAGAAGTTAGGAAAACTTTTATGGAAAACAAAGTATCCCTATGACATCCCTGCTTCCTCTTTCCTCCTATCAGCACAGCTGGCCCAGCCCTTTTCTTAAACATTCCTCCAGAACAGCCAGGATATGAAGATGATCTGGTTGACGTGGCCACCATGATGCAATTGTGCTGTCATATGGCCTTTCTCTGAAAGCAGGCAGTATGGGCTGGGCAGCTAGGATGACAGGCAAGTCATTAAT